>APFE031298427.1:0-11529 GCA_000404065.3 Pinus taeda | reverse complement strand
CTCCACTATTTAAATAAACTGCACCTTATATTTATTATAATGTTTTTAAAAAATACTCTTCCTTTGTTATAACTTGTTATCTTGATGTCTTTTTATAGTTCTCGATTTAACCCTTTATAAACTTTAATATATGGATCTTTTAAGTAATCTTTTATACTAATACACGCTTTGTACTTATATATATTTTCAATAATTTTATGACTTGAACTTTTCTTTAAATACCACTTTATAATATAATACTTCTCTTTATATATCTTTTATTTATAATAATTTTTCTTCCTCTTTTTTGAAAAGTTACAACCCTAGTGCAACGTGGCTATTCACCTTTGGCGTATATTATAAAATATATGTTCACTTATGTACTTTTGACTCGGTTAATGTTCTCCAAATAAAAAGTAAAACTTACCATTGACATAAAGAGATTTTGTATTCCTTTTGTTTCTCTTTTACCTTTAAAATACCATGGAAGATTACCATTGACTTTTGAAACCATGAGCTTGTAAACCACTTAATGAAGAACCAAATAATATTGTCGTTACTCTTCCTTTCTTATGTATAGTTAAGATATTTGAAAGGATTCCCTTTTGTCATGCACTTTTATATATTATATATGATATATAATTATATATATATATATATATATATATATAACTGTATATATATATATATATATATCTATATAATATATAGATATAGAATAATTGAAATCTCACTGGCCAAAGGCCCTTTTTTTATTTTTAATTAACTAATTCTTTTTTTTTACTATTTTCTTTTATAGTTCCTAGGGCCTGACCGAAAATGGAGAAAATTTTCTAACTCTCCGAGAAACACTCAATTACACAAACAACAAGGTTGATATTTTTTTGGAGGTTGGTGGCCAAAGGCCTTGTATCAAGCCAAAATTGGCTTTTGATGCCAAGGAAACGAACAAGTTATCCTTCAAGTAAATACTCCATAAGACTCAGAATATGAAAATATCCATTGAGGATACAAATATTATTATATATAAAATGTATGAAGAATGATGATACGATGAGAGTGAGTGTACTGTATATAGATAGGAAAGTACCCTTTCACGAAGAGTCATGTTTGTAGAGACATGCCTCTTTGTTTAACTAATTATTATTTAATTATATATTATTATGATTATTATTTCTTATCTATATTTATCACTTTTTCATAATTTATGTTAATATAAAATAACCTATACACAAGATTTCTTAGCATAATAATAATTATTTCTTTCCCTTAACTTCAAATACTTCTATGTTCTTCATGTAGACTTCTTCTTCTAGATGTGTTTTTTGGAATCTTGCCTTCACATCCATCTGTTCTACTTCAAAATCAAATGTATAAGAAAAAATAAAATAAATATAATGCGAGTTAACTTGTGGATATTATAAAAAAAATATCACCAAAGTCAATTCCCTATACCTAGGAATAAACTTTTCCTACTAACCGAACTTTGTATTTATCCATTTTGCATTTTGCATTCAAATTATTCTTAAACACCCATTTTTTACCAATCGGATTTATTTCAATGAATAAATTTACTTATCCCAAACCTCATTCCTTTTGAAGGTTTCCATTTCTTCAACCATGACATTTTTCCATATTTTGGACATCCTTTAAATCCATTGCCCAGTTGACCATTTGACAATCACCATCAATTATAAACAAGGGAAAAGTGGAATATAAATAATTTGGAGTATACTCGTTTGGATTTATTATTTCCTCAACGAATATCCTCAATAATAATGAATGTGTTTCTTCTTCTTCTCCTTATTTATATTCTTCTATAGAGTCTCATTCATCATCTTTTAATTTAAAATCTAGTTTCTCTAATTCTTTCTAACTAAGTAGGGCGTCCTATTTAATAACATCTTTGGTTTCTCTAGGTACCACATATTAACTACACATGACATTCTTATATTCAACATTTTAAAGATTATAATATTTTCAGCTATATTTATATCTAATAAAGATACATTTTTATATATTATTGTCTAGCTCACTCCTATTGTTCTTCAGAACGTGTACATAAGCATCATGTCCAAATAGCTTGATATTTTCAATAGATGTTTTCTTACTCTTTGGTACCTCATTTGGACTTTTGTCATCCAATTTTGTTGAGGGTGACTAATTTACCAAGTAACATGCAATATGCACAACTCTGCCTAGAATTATTATCTTCATAGAAGTGTTTCCCATGCTCCTTAGTTTTCCCATCAATAACATTCCTGTCATTTATGAAATTCCATTCTATTGAGTTGTGAATGGAATAATATTATGATTTTTATGCTTCACTTCTTGTAGAATCCACCAAATTTATTCCCACAAAATTCTTAACCATTATCTTTTCTCAACACTTTAATTTTTTTATCTATCTAATTTTCCACAATATCCTTAAACCTTTAAGAATTAGTACCCAACTTTAGAAATTGTGAGCATGCTATTTTTTTTTCCATCAATATCATGTCCATCATTTTTTCATGTCCATTTTATTGAGGTGCGTAGGGAATAATATTATGCCTTTCTATAATTCACTTCCTATAGAATTCATCAAACTCATTCCCACAAAATTTTCAACCATTATATTTTCTGAACACTTTAATTTATTCTCTATTTGATTTCCCACAATATCCTTAAACTCTTTAAATTTATCAAAGAGCTCTAGTTTTTTCTTGAGGAAATAAATCAATGTATTCCTCAATTGGTCCTATTAAAATGATACATAACGCACAAATTTAACTAATGATGCAACTAACTCAAGTCCAAACATATCATTATGAACCAACTATTATGAATTTTCCCCTACACTCGTAGCACCAACGGATAATCTCACATGATTCTTCATGTTGTATAAGTAATGTTTAGAGAAATAAAAAAAGAAAGAGAAATTAGACATTCCTTTAATTATACCTTTTCCATGTAGTACTTGAAGGCCCTTCTCTCTTATATGTTGTAGTCTTTGATGCCACAATATAGTCTTTTCTCTCAAGACTATACGGGTTTTTCCTTCGCCCATCACTATTATTGCTTCCTAGAATCTTATATAGAGTTCCAATCTTACATCCCATAGTAATAGAATTTCTCATCGAAATATCTTGTAGTTTTCCTTTGCAAACATTATTTTACACCTAATTTGCTTATCTTGCTTATAAAAATCAAATATCTACCTAATATTGGCATGTGTAGAACACTGTGGAAGTGTTCTCATTGTTCTACCCATGAGATTCAACTTGAAAATTCTTCATCCTATGATTTTGGGTTTGAATCATCTCCTATAAAATCATCATTATCATCATAATTTTCATACTCACAAAATTGTTCTGTGGGAGAGTGATATGAATAGATGTAGAGTTGACAAGAATTTCCTTGAGTTGATCAAGATGTGTGCTTGAGTAAGCCAAGTAGATGTCCTAGCTTCATTTGGTGAGGTTTTTTCATGCGTAGAAGTAGCATCATCATATTCCTCACCTTTCATAATAGTTTTAGATCTACATCTTTCCTATAACGCCCTTCGTTTTGACACATTTAACATATCTTTATGAATTTCATTGGGATTTATATATTCCTCTAGATTCAAATCTTTCACAGGAGGAATTATATTTATTTCTGTCATGGGAGAAAGATCTTAATAAGGAGGGACCTATATTTTTAATATTCACTCTTTTTCGAGCTCCTCTCCTCGAATAATAGAAATAACATTATTTAATCAAAACTTAAAGTAGTTGAATTACTACATATGGAAACAACTAGACTATCCTACGAGTTTGGTAAAGAATTAAGAAATATAATACACTTTTCTCTACAATATCATTATCAATAGATGATATCTAACTTACAACAATGTTCAAGGTGTTTAAATGCTTTGCAAAAAATCCTCCATCCTTCATCCTTGGCTTATATAGATTTTTCCACAAAAACAATTTTTTCACGAGTGACATATATTGATACAAATCCCATCACTTGTTCTATAATGAATTCAATCCAGATTCTTTTGAAACATTCAATTATATTGAATTCTAGAGACATAATTGTACCATTTTATTTTCTTTTCAATACAATTTGGCTCAATATTCTATTGACATCTCTGTCAATATAGTACCTAATTCCACATAAATCCATTAATCTTTCTCCACCAAAATGTTTTCCATTTCCAGTTTCCATGGCTCAAAATTGTACCCATTTTATTTCTTCATCTATATCTTTGAATTTCCCATTATTTCCTTTCACCACAAATGTTCGCACGAAGTTGTACCTTTCCTAAAGGTCCAAAGGTTATGATTATCCGTTCGTTGTGCAAGAGGTTATGTAATGGCCTATGAAAATATTTTGTGGAAAATGAAAGATAAGCTTAGGAACATTTCTAAACATTTATTTCACCTAATACTAAGTGTCCCCTAAGTTTTTACAGCAAATTCAACCTATTGGAAGTCTACAAGTGGCAGTACAAAAATATTTCGTAGCACCCATAGAAAGTTTAAAAATATGAGTTTCCAAATTGCTTTTCAAGTGCCCAAACCATACTTCAAGAATATTTAACCTTATTAAACCTTGATATAACATTTAGCAGAGTTTTCAAACCTAAGAGAGGGATTTTAAATTAAACCCTAAGACATAAGTTTGCTCTAAAATGACAGTTTCTAACATTTTTCTTGTTTTAGTCAGTGTGTTCAAACAAAAATTGCAAATAGGAGGTGATGAATTTAAAAAAACCCAAAGTGGGTTTTGTTGGAATGGGATTATTTACAAAAAATGCCTTCAATTTTGCAACACATGTCATGGTTTCGAAATTACAAACGAATATTTGAGGTCTATTTTTCCATGTTTTGTAATTATTTATTTCCTATTTTAGTCATCAAATTTGGATGCGGTTTTAGAGAATTTGAAGATGAATTTTACAAATATGAAAGAGGTTTTTGTGGGGCATGTTTAAAAAAATGTCTTTCAGATTTTACAAATCTGTTATGGTTTGGGAGATCCAAATGCCTCTTTGAATTAGAAATTTATCACGTGTTTCAAAATTTTGTTTCCTATAAAAATGTCAAGTCAAGAGCTGAAGGCCAATTCATCAAATTCGACTTGGGGATCATACTAAAGATGGGTGAAGAGGTTTCTCAGATCCATTTTTTTTGGATCTTGATGGTTATTCTAATTAATGCTTTCCCAAACATTGTGGATCTCATATTTATGTATTTTTCTTATATAATGAATGAAAAAGAAGAAATATAGGTTGGAGTTTGAAACAAGGTGGTCTTTTATTGTGTGTGTGATTAAATTACTCATATTTTCAAGTGTCAAGAAAACTAGGATATTATGATCAATGATATAGAGATTCTTGTGATGGTGTACTCACTATGTTCTCTTTTGTGATAGTTTCCTTTCTATGTGATGGAAATTATTATTTTACCTTCTAATATTTAAATGAGATTATGTGACAAAATTCTTAAGTTTAATGCTTTGGTTTATATGGTTTATACATCTACATATCTTCTTCTAAAGCTTGCAAGTTTCATGTTTCATGCCCTGCTATAGTGGATTGTTATCTTCTTCTACTACCATCGAAATCATGTTTGACATTTTTATAGTATGCCATGTACCATGTATTTGTCCATCTTGATTCATATAGTCAATATCTTGGTATTTGTATCTACAAACTAATTGATTGACCTCATTTCCTAATGGATTAATTGTTTCATCCCAATCACCACACTCAAAATCCAAAAACCATACTAAAAATCTAGTCGTTGTTTGAAGGTAGAATGAATTCCTAAGCTTAGTTATTAGGTTGTCAAAGAGAGCCCTATCTAGATTGAAGGGGCTAGCCTTCAATGTACAAGCTTGGATTGAAATGGTTACCTTTTGAAGCTTTCTTGTACAACCAAGAAACCTTTTGAGTGCTAACAATAAGAATATATGCCATAAATCTACTTGGTTTTCCATTGCCATGAAATAAAACCCTTAGCTACAAAGGAATCACCATGCTGTAAAATTTATTTGATACCAATTGTTTCTTTTAAAGCTATACAAATAATTGATACAAATAGACTATTAATAATCTTGGAAAAGATACAATGGCATAGAAACATATATATCATATATATTTTACCATTTAAGCCTTAAATTAAGAAAACCAGAAAATATCTTTTAGTATATTCTATCATTATAATGTTACAATACAACATGTATATCCCATTACATCCATAAACCTTCAATCCATTAACCTTGGATTAGAATACAATAGTAATTTTTTAACCAAAATTATGAAACAATGTGCTAAACTATAATTTACCACAATACCACTAAAAGTGAAAGTTGTGTGTTGAAATGTAAGAGAAGTGAATGTAAAATTTTCCCCCATAAAGAAAAATTGAAAAGATTCAACCCTTTATAACTCCCCACTATACTTTCCATAATATTTTGCATAAAATATTGTGCATGGAGCTAACCATGCAAAGAATACAATAAATACATAATATTCCACCTCCTTTCCTAACTGTTTCACCATTGTTGAAAGTGTTATCCTCCACAATGTCCCAAGCTGAGGAGGAGATTGAAAGAGGTAACCTCAAACCACTTGCAGTTCAACAACTAGCCCTGCTAAAGTAGAGAGGGATATCTCTATGGATTTCACAATCCATGACTCAAAGAAAAATGGGTTTTAGGCTAGATATAATAGCTTTAGATGATTTTTTGGAAATTTAGAGTTATCGGACTATTGGATGAGGGATGAGAAAAAGAAACTAGGCAAAGGCCTCAAAGGGTTGCAGTGGCAGGCATAAGGAGTAGCAAGATATCAGTGACCTGTGATGAATATGAGCGTTTGGTAAATGTAGTGTAGGTTCTGAGAAGCTAAGAAGGTTATAATGAGCGTGTGCACAATGAATTCATTAATCCAGAAGAAGGAAGCATAGAAATAATTTTCCACATAAACAGAGCTTTAAATATAAAGAATTTTGCCTACATAACGATAAGGAAAATCATTGACGAAAGAAAAACATGTTAAGAAAGATGGATTCATTTATAAGAAACTGACATAGAAAGAAAACACCATCACAAACTCACTGCACAAGAATTCCTAAAAAACAGTTGTAATTTCTCCATTGATTAGCTGAGTGAAAGCACTAGATACAAATTCTCTCCTCAAATGTCCAACCCCTCTCTCTGATTGAGAAAATGATACCTATAGACTAAGATAAACATTTTACCCACCTTCACGGCTCGAATCCATGAGTGGTGGAATAGTTTCCAACAATATATCAACCAACAAGTGAGAGTGAGAAGGTAAAAGACAAACTCTTCTCTTAGACTTTGATTTGCGTTTTGCTTCATTTATGAGTCCTAATTAAACATAAAAACAAGCTATCATGCTAATTTATCCATGATTACATCATATAGACTTCAAATTACCGAAATTACATCATCAAATAAAGATCTAATGAAGGCATGTTGAGAAAAGATTGTTATAGGCATTTGCGTAGCACATTTAGGCAATTGTGTAATGCACTCACACATTTGCGTAGTGCCATATTTCATGAGGATTTTAGAGGCCTTCCCATGCTAAAAATTGAGAGCTTGATAGGTCATTGGAAATACGTGAGTGTCTAGTTATAATTTGACTATTCAAGCGAGTGATTTCAACAATCCAGCTAGGAAAAAAACAGTTTTTCCCAAGACTACTCCCATTTGCGTAGCACCTGCTTCAAAACAGTGGAAGAAAGTGAATATTTTTACCTTTTTTTGAGAAATTTATCCCAATATGTCTACTGACAAAATTGCAAAAGTGAGCTAACATGTAGGGATTATTATCTATCTGGACATAATTTTTTTAGCATTTGGATGGCTGTGGTGAAAGCGTAGTGCCAAGGCACTGCAAAAATAGTTGCCTTTGTGTTTTAAAATAGGCTAAAAACCATCAAAAATTTCAAAATGACAAAAAATTCTCAAAATGTTCTCAAACTTTTCTCAAAATATCCAAGTGAAGCCATCATGTGATATGTCATTCCATGAGAGAGGCCTGAACAAGTAGATCAAGCTTTTCTTTATCCTTCAACCCTTTCATCTAAGCCACTGATTTTCCCTTTACATCCTCTTTCTTTAAATAGGCTACTTGTTGGTCTTGGATCATTTGCTTTACTTTCAATTTCATGTTTTCTTGTTGCAAGCATGCTATTAAATAATTTTCCTCTATCAACTTGTCTTCCAACCTTTTGATCTCAGCCTCCTTATCCCTTATGATTTGGTTTGCAACTCTATCCTGATGGCCTTTCTCCACATCTAACACATTGGTACCTAGATGAGTGAATTCCTCATGCTTTGAGGATGCTCTCCATTCAATTGTTGTAGGCTTGGCCCTTTCAACAAAATTTGGAGCAAACACAACCCTTTCAGCTCTGGAGTATGTCTTGATCACATCCTCTGAATCATTCCTCTTGGTAGGTCTGATTAAAGAAGCAACTTTTTGCTATAGTCATGAGTTTGGAGGTGTTGATTCATTACTAGATATAGCTAGAGAAGATGGAGGAAAATATGCATTTGCAAAATTATCCCAAGACAAATTTACCTATACTAATTGATGGCAAACTAGTACTTTCACCAAGCCTTTATGAAATAGACTAGTATGATGATTTTCTCCTATCCTTTATACCTTTTCTGTCATTTTTATTAGACTTTTGTACAGATAGTGAGACGAATTGAGTTGTTGAACACTGATAAAGTGCATCAAAAGCTTCATATGGTACTTATACAATCTTGAATACCTACCCTCACATGTAAAGTACTTCATGATCAATTTTATGAGAGGAGCATAACTTTCTAGCAAATGTATGAATGGAAAAACATGTTTTGGATTTGTCTTATATGGTGCTTTTAGGTACATCGTGTAATTTTGAATGTCAATGTCTTCTTTCTTGAACAAAATTTATCAAGTGTTTGGAATCCTTGTTGCTATGGAGATAATTTAGCTTGAAACAGTGAATTCAGCTCCTTCTATAATCACTTTACCTTTCTTAATTTGGTGACAAAATCACTCGTCAGTTGATTATGAAACTTCAATTGCTCAATTCTATGGCAAAATGTAAGGTAACCTGCATTTTCAAATGATTTTCTGATAAAATGAGATGACAAGAACTCATGAGTTAAGGTAGCTTAATATATGATGACATGTCCTCCTCTATGCCTCTTTTTTTTAGACGTTTCAGATTCCATGATAACACCTAGCTCTTAGGAGAGAAACTAGTGTTTTGCTTGTAGGAAAACATGCAATTTTTTATAGCTGTGAGGAAATTTAGGGAAATGAAATGGATAGGGAAATGGAAAAGATATAGGAAAATTTGGGGAGATAGTGAGGGAGGTTAGGGACCTAAGGAAAGTGGAAATTTAGAATCTGGGTGAGGGGAAGGGTTTCAAACAAGAGAAACACAGTCCAATAGTTTAGAAAGTTTGTTTGTCTAGTGTTTGGGTGAAAATGATGGAATTTGAGGATGGGTTTTATGGAGGGTGTTTAGGAAGGTATGATTAGGATAGAAGAAGGTGTAAAAATAATAGGATACAAGTTTTAATAGGAATTCAACATGGAAATCATGAGGTATTTGAAGACTGTTTTCAAAACCCTAGGAGAGGGAAATGAAGCATAACAACCACAATTAAGAGAACTAAGTGATTATTGAGCTTCATGAGAGACCACCAACATGTATTTTCTGCAAAACACTTTGAAAATAGTGGAAGAAATCATTGCAAAGAAGCTTGCAGCCTTGGAAAGAAAATGCAGCATTTGTGAGGCATTTGTGAGGCATTTGTGTAGCACAACAAGAGTATTTGCGCATCACAAAAGAGGAACTCGACTTTGGCATGCATAAACTTATCCTTACCTAGCAATTTTGACCTGATTGTGTGGAGTGGAGTGTTGGAAAATGGAAAAAATAATTAGAGAGTGAGTAAGAATCTTTTATAAATTGAGGAAATTGATTTTTCTCTTACAAGTGGTAGTGGACTCACCATGACCTTTGTAACATGATTTTGACACTTTGCATCTTCATCACCTTTATGAAAGTATTTCATTCACGAAAATGAAATAAAAACATGAATTAAAACCTTCATTTCCAACTTAACCTCTAGTATTCCTTTATAAAATGGATTTCAATGGTGAAAGGACCAGTTTTTAGAAATTAACCTATTGACCTAGTGGTGAGCTAACATGGGCTTATAAGATGAATTATGACCATAATGACTACGAGACTCTTCTAGAAATGATTCGTTTTGATGAATATGGTGTTATTTGACCATGGAACTGAAAGGAATAGTAGATACTTACCTTCCTAACTGGTGACCAATATTTTTTATTGAAAATCTCTTTGAAACTATAAAACTTTGACCTTAAACCCTAAGAAAAAACATTGTAAGAGCAATTATGATCAACGATGACTGATGTGACTGACAGGCACTAAAAAAAAGCATGTAGAGTTTATATTTCTTTTGCATAGATATTCTATTTAATTTCCCCTACATATTGCTCCTACATGTCAATATTGCATATCATTTTGCATAGTTTTCCTATGTTAGATCATTATATATTAGCTATGTCGAATCGCTTAATGTCTAAATTTCCAAATCCTATGATGTTGAAATCCTATATTTCCCCCTCTAAGTGTCATCAAAGCTCTCTTACAAAGAAGTGACACTACACCTATTATAAATTATGTTTCTCAAACCTTTTTCATGCACTATTTTCTATGAAACATAATTTATAATAGGTGTAGTGTCACTTCTTCGTGGGAGAGCTTTGATGACACTTAGAGAGGTTGATTTTGATATAATGATATAATACTATGCATGAAATACTTATGTACATGCTTATATGTTATAGACCTAGTTTGGGTCACCTAGCTGTTGTGTGCTTAGGATAGTATCTATGGTTATGTGTGTAACAATTTATTTTCATTAAGAGTATATTATTAATGTTTTATCTTTTCGTATCCTAGGTTGGGCATGGTTGTGTGACATGGATGGTGATTCAGGATTGAGACACATATATGCATGGATGATCATGGTTATGTGCAACATATGGTTAATTATGATTTATGAATGATACGTGATTTTTATGATTTTGTATCCTTAATATTGTATTAAGTAGGATGTGACAGGGGACCTGGTTATTTGTAAAGAAGGATGCTCAGATTATAATGATTGTGGAAGTCATGATACATGATTTTTATGATTATATATGCTTAATATTGTATTAAGAAGGATATGATAGGGGACCTGGTTATTTGCAAACAAGGATGCTCAAATTCTAAATGGTTGCGGAATTCATTTCTCTATAACCAAAATGGTTGTGGAAGTCATGCACAATCTTTGGTAAAATGGGAATAAGTTAATTATGAAATTGATTGATTCCTTTAATCTATGAGATTTTTATCTGTGTATGTCTTGGAACAAGGCCTTACCAATGAACCATCACATGGGCATGAGCTCACAATCAATACCTTAAGGTGAAGCATGGAGTTTCGAAGTAGAGTAGATGAG
>APFE031298425.1:328449-351261 GCA_000404065.3 Pinus taeda | reverse complement strand
ATTAATAAATTTCCTGAAGTGGCCGCGTTGGCTCAGGCCATGGACTATTTCCCTCTTTGAGGGTTTTAACCACGTCAAAAATACTGGTGTATTGATCTGTGATCTATTTGTGAGCGGTGTCCTTTGGTGTTCTGTCTGAGGAACTTACCCAGTAAATTCCTACAGTGTGGTGGGTATGGTGGGATCATAGCCCTAATTCATGTGGTGGGGTAAGTTACGTTCATGTGAATTCCATGTAGGAATTCTGAGGAGTGTGAGACTGGAAAGGATGACCTGGAAAGTCCACGTGGGTCACATATGGGTGTCACATGGAAATTTCTTATAGACATGGTTCAATTTGGTTGGTCTAAATTTGAATGGGCATAATTTTTGAGCCAAGAGTTGGATGTAGATGAATTCTATATCGTTATAAAGGTCTTAATGAGATGAACATAATGGTGATATATAAAATCTAAATTCTGTAAGCTTCGTAGTAAGAGGATTTTTTTAACCCTATCTTCATAATGGACCATGGCGGTTGGGTTAAAAAATAAGTAAAACCTCCCATAGCTCGAGGAGAGAAAGGGGGTGGGAGGGAGCACTATAAAGTGGTATCTGAGCAAAGGTTCAATATTTGACCTTTTGGGATAAAAATTTGGATCTCTATTATAAAATGATCTCAGAATGAAGGTTCTATACTGGAACTTTGGAGATAAAATTTGGAGCCCTGATACAAAATAGTATCAGAGCGTGGTTCAAAACTTTGACTGAATGGGACTAGAGGGTTAAGATTAGAATATTTGTTATGAGTTATATAGAATAATATTTAGATTGATAGTTAATTGTGTTGTAGGTTTTAATCCTGTCTATAAATTACCTACAAAAGAATTCTTAAAAAATATAAAATATACAATGGAGAGAACATAAAAAAAATATACACAGATTTCCCCATGGATCCAAAAATCGGGACTACCAGATTGATTTTTCATTACGTTCCTTTCAATGTTATAATACCTATATATACATGTCGAAGCATTCGTAAACCCCAATCCATTAACCTTGGATTAGAACATAATCATAGTTCCCTTGACCGGATCTACAAAATACAATGGGAAGAAAACCATCATTGCCAAAAACATGTGCAAAACCCATGCACAAAACCATGGGTAGGTCCACCCACCATATTTGGGTCCATCCCCCATCCTTGGGTCCGCATAAAAAAATAATTTCCTGGGGTGCTGCCCTGGACACCCCCGATAAGGGGGGCTTCTGCCCCCACTATGGAAACAATATAACACATCCCCATGATTCTCCCACTTGTTGTTTTATTTCCACATAAGGGGTCGCAGGAGATCTTTGTCATTGTTCCAACCTGGCAAGGACCATTGTTTCTCTACACCAAGAAAACTTCTCAGTGCTCACAAACTTCCTCAATGCATCTACAATATTCTTCAAAGTGTCCATCTTTACTAGCAACAAATTTTTGTCCTCAACCATATCCCTCACAAAGTGATACTAAACATCAATTTGATTTGTCTTTGAATGATAAGCAAGGTTCTTTGTCAATAAAATTGTACTTTGCCTATCATAGACTATCCTTAAATCTCGTTGCACCAACCCCACACTTGAACATAATCTCTGCAACCAAACTGCTTCCTTGCTTGCATGAGTGGCTTCCATGTATTCAACATATGTAGTGGAAAATGCCACTACAGACTACCCCTTATGCATCCAACTGACTTCTCCTCTAAATAGGTTAAACACATACCCACTTGTAGATCTTCTTTGATCCATATATCTAGCCCACTCTGCATTAACAAAGCCATGAATTTCCAAAAAAATGTTCAATCTTGGTCTTCCTTGGTAGCACAAACCATAACCACTAGTGCCACGTAGATACCTGAAAACCCGCTTCACTGCTGTCCAATGCTCCTTCCCTGGTTTCGACATAAACTTGCTCAATACTCTCACTACATGTGAAATTTTTAGTTTGGTGCAAACATTGCATACATCAGGCTACTGATTGCACTCACATATGGAACACGGTACATGTCTGCTTCCTCTTCTTGTGCCTTAGGACACTATTCAATAGATAAATTTACACCTATAGGAATATGAACCTTCACTAGTTTACTATCCTACATATTAAACCTCTGCCATATTGTCTCGACATACTTCCTCTGGTTCAACCAAAGCTTCCTCTTTACCTGATCTCATTTAATTTCCATACCGAAAATATAGTTTGCAGCACCAAGATCCTTCATGTCAAATTTGGAGGTCTTCAAATCTTGGATAATTTCTTTGTCATTTCCAATCAACAACATATCATCCACATATAAGACCAAATAAATAACACGGTCGCCAATTAATTTAAAATACACACAATGATCCACTTTTCTTATGGTGAATCCAAGTCCCTGTATATATGTGTCAAATTTCTAATACCACATCCTTCATGACTGTTTTAACCCATATAAAGACTTTTTTAACCTGCATACTAGTTATTTCTTACTCTTCACTGCAAATCCTTCAAGTTGCTTCATGTAGATCTCTTCTTCAATATCCCTGTGAAGAAATGTTGTCTTCACATCCATCTGTTCTACCTCAAAATCAAAAGCAACAACAACATATAAAAGTAATCTAATAGAAGTTAACTTGGCAACTAGAGAAAAAATATCACCAAAATCAATTCCCAACACCCGAGAATAACATTTTGCTACCAACTGAGCTTTGTATTTCTCGACCTTGCCTTTTGCATTCATCTTATTCTTAAACACCCATTTTCTTCCAATGGGTTTCTTTCCAGTGGGAAACTCCACCAGATCCCAAGCCTCATTTTTTTTCCAAAGATGTCATTTCATCAACCATGGCCTTTTTCTAGAGTTTGCCATCCTATGAATCTATCGCCTCCCCGATCGTTCTAGGATCATCATCAGTAGTAGATAAAGAAAAATTTGAACATAAAGTATATGGAATATACCTTTTTGGTTGCCTTTTCTCTTGAACCGATCTTCTGAAAACTAGAGTTTGTGGCTCTTCCTCTCTCAATTCTTGTTCTGTTGTAGAGTTTGATTCTTCCTCCTTTAGCTCAAACTCTATTTTCTTAGGTTCCTTTAGTAAGAATTCATATTTAATAACATATTTCACCTCTCTAAACACCACATATCAACTTTACACAATCTTCCTTGTTTATGGGTTCCGAATCTTATAACCTTTTAAACCATCCTTATACCTAATCAAGATGCACCTTTCAAATTTAGTATCCAACTTGGTTCTTTCCTCCTTTGGTAAGTGTAAATATGAATCACAACCAAATACCGTCATATGTGAAAGAGAGGGTTTCTTACCGGTCCATACCTCAAGTGGATTCTTATCCTCAAATGTTGATGAAGGTCATCTGTTAACCAGGTAACATGCAATATCCATTGCCTTTGCCCAGAATTCTTGTCCTAACCCGATGCCACTGAGCATTCTTCTTGCCTTTTCCATCAACATCTTATTCATTCTTTCTGCAACTCCATTTTGCTGAGCTGTGTATGGAGTATTCTTCTCCCGTGCTATACTACACTTCTTACAGAAATCTTCAAATTCCTTCTTACAAAACTCTCCACCGTTATCTGTCCTCAACACCTTGATCTTCTTCTTTGTATGATTTTCCACCAGAGCCTTTAATTTTTTAAACCTATAAAAGACTTCATATTTATTCTTGAGGAAATATATCCATGTATTCATTGAGACATCATCTATAAATGAGACATAGAACAAATACATACCTAGTGATGGAACTGACACTGGTCCAAACACATCATTGTGCACAAGCTCTAATATCCCTTTCACCCTCTTAACACCAAAGGGGAAAATCAACCAATTTTGCTTCCAATATACACAATGTTCACAAAAATAGAAATCTAGAGAGAACTTATAGAAATCTAGTATTTGAAGGCCCCTCTCTCTAATATGTCCAAGTCTTTGATACCATAACATGGTGTTTTCTCCAGAGACCACTAGGTTTTCTGCTCCACTTTTAGGAACCACAAAAATATTGCACCCATCAATAATAGTGCTGCCCATAAGCTTGTACAAATTTCCAATCTGAACTCCCCGCATCAATACCAGTGCTCCCAGAACCATCTTGTAGCTATATTTCTTGAACACCATTTTTACACTTGTATCATCCATCTCGCTTATATAAATCATATTTCTAGCCAATGTAGGAATATGCAGAACATTAGGAACTGTTCTAATCCTTCTGCCTTGCAACTTCAGCTTAAAGTTTCGACATTCGATGATTTATGCCTTCCTGTCATACCCTAAGAAAACATCACCACCATTATATTTCTTGTACTCGCAGAACCACTCACTATGGGGAGTGAAGTGAAAGGATGCACCTGAGTCAATCAACCATGCCTCATGATCTACATGTGTACTTGAAGAAGAAGCCAAGCACACATCCCCACCTTCATCTAAGGTGGTTTTTGCCTCTGTAGAAAGAGCATCATCATATCCCTTTCCTTTCTCAGGAGATTTAGATCTACATTCCTTTTTGTAGTGCCCTTCTTTTCCACATTTCTAGTACACTTTACAAGTTTTCCTTGAGATTTAGATCTCCTGCTCAAGGACTTATTTTTGTTTATGTTCTGGGACCATCCTCATACAGACAAAGCATCTCCATTCTAGTTCTCCATATTTTTCCGCCTCATATCCTTCGATAGCAAGGATGAAGATATTTCATCAAACTTCAAGGTAGTTTCATTGTTACCTATTGCAACAACCAGACTATCCCATGAATCTGGTAGATAACATAGTAAAATGATGCACTTATCTTTGTCTGAAATTTTTATATAAACATATAACAAATGGATTATCATAGTATTAAATGCATTAATAGTTCTGTCACCAAGTCTCCATCCTCATCCTCAGGTTATGCAACTTTTTCCGCATGAACAATTTGTTTACCAGAGACTTAGATTGGTACAAAGTCCCTAACTTGAATCATAATTCCTTCATCATAGCTTCCCTTGATAAATTAAAAAATACTCAATCTGAGAGACAAAATCATATTGTTCTCTTCGCCTTCCGATCTAACTTCACCCAGTCTTCTGGTGACATTCCTATCGGTGTCATGCCTGGATCTACAACAATCCACTGATCTCGGTCTAGCAATAGATCCTCCATATTGAGATTCCACAACTCAAAACCCAGACCATTAAATTTCACAATCTTTATCTTTTCTTTGCTCGCCATCTTCTTTCACCGCAAGAATCGATCCTGCAGATGTCCCATTGAACAGGTTCTATCACAAGCCGAGCAAAACCCCTGAAAAACAAAGCTGTCCCCTTGAAGCCGAAAAAACTTTGATAACAAATGTATATTTTAACCCTGTAAAAAAATTGTATGCAAACGGATTCTTAAAAAAGGAAAATATACAGTGGCAAGAACATAAGTCAAATATACACAAAGATTTTCCCCTGGATCCCAAAATCGAGACTACCAAGTTGATTTTTCCTTATGTTCCTTTCAATGTTACAATACATATATATACATGTTGAAGCATTCATAAAAACCTATCCATTAAACTTGGATTAGAACATAACTGTAGTTCCCTTGACCAGATCTACAAAATACCATGGGCGGAAAACCATTATGCCCAAAACCATGTGCAAACCCATGCACAAAACCATGGGTAGGTCCGCCCACCATCTTTGGGTCCGCTCCCCATCCTTGGGTCTGCCCAACTATTATTGGGTGCACATAATTTTTTTTCTTCTCGGGGTGCTGCCCTGGACTCTGTGCAAGGGGGCTATTTCGCCCTTGCAAACCCCCCAACAACACCCCCCCCGTGGAAAGAATATGGCACATATACAACATGTGTGTGTATATCTGTGCCGATTTTAGATTGACATATTTTTTGATTGCTGACATGATAGATTGCTTATATGTTAAATACTTTTCTAACTGGCATACTAATATGATATTGGATGTCCCAAATGGCTCCACAAATACATGTTGAGTGCAAATATTCCAAGGTGATGGATAAATATGTCTATGTGTATTTAATTTGAATAATATACATGTGTGTATGATAACTCATAAGAAGACACCGAGATAAAACAATAAAATTAAGGAATGGGCAATATATCTTTGATAAATCATAACATTGTCAAAGAATAGTTAGTTGAGAAAAGGAGAGAGGAAGACACCGCTAACTGGATGGAAGCCCTTAGGATTTTAAGGGTTGAGTTGATAAGATGTAAGGGTGAAAATGAAAGGTTTTTCAAAGCTCAAGAAAAAAAAAGCAAAAGTAAATGCAATAACTTTGCAAAACTTATCAAATCTACAAAAATAGAAGCAACATGAGCTAGGTGCCAACTACCTAGGAAAATATAAGTCTAGGAAAAATTTGTCAACACTTTGTAAGCATGAATTGGAAGCTGAAAATGTAGAAGGTAGAAAATATAAGAAAAGGAATTGGTAGGCAAGTGAAGATACAATGAGAGGAGGAATTTCACTCGACACACTGGAGAGAAAGACATGTAGCCACGAGAAACTGCCTATTGCTACAACTAAGAGATATCATTAGCATAAGAGGAATGATAAAAAATTAATGCCAAAGGTTTTTAAGAGGGAAAATCCTCCTACATTTGATGGAAAATTCATGAAGGCCAAAGAGGTAGCAACATGGTTACTGGGAATGAAGAAGTACTTCAAAGTGCATGACTACTCTAAGAATATGAAGGAAATGGTAGACATTTTCAGCTTGAAAGCAAAGGTTGATATCTAGTGGGAAGACCTGAGGAATGTCAAATACAATATAGAGAAAGAGTTATCTTGGAGAATATTTGAGAGATATTTTTGGGAAAAATACCAATTTGAAAAGTACTATGACAAAAAGGTTAAAGAGTTTCATGAGCACAATTGGGGAAACTTACAACCTTGACTACACTAATGGATTCTTGGAGCTACTGAGGTATGTGACTTACATCAAAGATGAAAACGTAAATATCCATTGGTAACTTAGTGAGTTGCCATAGGTCTATAGGGACATAATTGAGTTCAATGAGCCAAAAACCTTGGAGGACACCATTCAAAAAACCAGGTATTTATACGAATAATCAAAGCATAAAACTGAATTCCGAACTGATTGGAAAACAAGAGGTAGGCCCATTTTTTGGGGAAAAGTTAAAAAATACTCAAGAAAAAAATTAGGGGAAGGAATGTGAAGTTCACCACACCTACAATGGATGAGAGTCAATAGAAATATAATATTGTTAGTAGAGATCAGTTATCTAAGCTAGGAAAGGAAGTGATCGAGGGGTTCAGAAGGGAACCCATATATTATTGGACATGTGGAGAAAACTACATGAAAAAATATTATCCTCAACAAAAACATAACGATCCAAAGTTTTATTGTTATCCATGATAACTCACTAAAAATAAATTTTAGTTTTATTAGTCAAGGTTTTCCACAACTGATATTTTCATCTATCTGCTATTTTTCAGAAAGAGGTTGCTATGCTTTGCATTTGTAGATTAAGGAAGAAGGACAAGCTCATTCTAATTGTTTTGGAGAGATTCCCATATTCTCTAAAACCCATCCCATCTCATCCTTTGTTTTTACCATTCATTACTCATTAATCTAACTCTAACCATAACCCATTCCCTTCGTAGCCATAATCCACATTTCCCTTCATTTTTTATAAAACCCAACTCTAGCCAAAATCCCTTTGTATTCCCAACTCAAGCCGCATTCCATTTTTCATATGACATTAAACTCTAGCCGCAAACCCATTTTTTACCATACTAACTTTAGCCGCAAAATCCATTCGATATATAAATCTAGCCACAAAAACCATTATATATATGTATAACACTTCGTCTGAGACATAAAATGGGTTCGTAGGCTACGTGTCTCTACATCGCTATCGACCCATTCTCCTTTGCATTCATATCTACTCGAGTCCCATTTCCCGATCGCGATATCGCATATTGCAAACCTTCGCACC
Source organism: Pinus taeda (assembly GCA_000404065.3). Classification (NCBI taxonomy): domain Eukaryota; kingdom Viridiplantae; phylum Streptophyta; class Pinopsida; order Pinales; family Pinaceae; genus Pinus; species Pinus taeda. The sequence goes on along the minus strand of APFE031298425.1, from coordinate 343,279 downwards.
TATCGCAATTAAGTTCTTCCCCCTCCACCTACCGATTGACGATTGAGTTAAGACCTCCTCCCCACAATTGCAATATCACATCACAATCCACTTCCCGCTGATTGTGATAAGACACTTTCCCCTGATAATTGCCGATTGCGATAAGTCCTTCCCTACGATTGCGATATCGTAGTTCTTTGCTGATATCGCATATCGTAAATCCCTCTGCTGATGTCACGCCACCTCCTCTCCGCCGATTGCGATATTGTTCCACACGTTGATTGCAATATCGCAATCAGCGATTGCACAAATATAAGTCCCGCTCCGCCGAAGTCCTTCTGGTCTGCCGATTGCGATGTACGAGAACCTCCTGGATGCAATATTTTATTAGATTATTCCTATAAAATTTCAAGTCTGTCTGATTGGAAAATCACCATTAAATCAGTGTTAAGGCTTCTCCTCCTTTGTTGTGATTGCGATGTTAAATCAATCTGAATCAATGACCTACATCGACACTCCATTACGATTTTGCTCCGTGAGACAGTGAAAGTGTTTCTCGGCGTTTCTTTAGCAGCATAGTCATTAAACGAAATACAAGGCAGAGGCAAATGAGACATAGAGGACAATGAGATACTTTCAACATGTTTTAATCAATGAACAACACGCCTACTAGCAGGATAAACGCCCAAAAACAACACAACAGATTTCAAAGAGCCAAATGTTCGATTTTCTGGCAATACAAAGCCATAGTTCATACGACTCCCATTTGTGTTCAAACTCTTTTGTAATAGAAATACCTTAGAAAGATCAAAGTTTTAATTAATTAGATAGGAACAGATCTCAGAGTGGTTAATTGAATCTAGCCCAGGTGGCAGGTTTTGTAAAGAGACCTGTCTCTATACATAGATAGATTTTCAGCTCTGCACAAGAGCGGGGATCGATGATGCGAGAACCATATTTTGTACATGTTTTAAATTAATATAAAATACAATTTTCAACATTTCTATTTTAACCTGAGATTCATTCTGGTTTCAGTCCCAAACTATCATGCTCCTTTGTTGTTATTAGTTTTTACAGCTTATTGATTACTTGGAATTCAATATTGTATTGCTCCAATTTACTTCAATTTGCTGTGATCACTGCGAATGACTTTATCCATCTTAGGAAACCAAATATGCCTCGTCTTCCATAAAACAATGTTGTTTATTGTTGTTTTTCTTTGAATGACTCCATGCCCAATGGTGGATGTCCTCACACTCTTTCACCTAAAAAACAAAATAGAAAACCAGAGTTAGCCATTTACATTCTAAAAAATATTGAGAAAGCCCTCTCAGAGTGGAAGGGCTAACTTCCAATAAAAATCTGGTTTGAAATAGTTACTCTGAAGTTAACAGGTTGACACAACTCGACCCCCACTAGCCCGATTGACAACATTTTGGTGCGTCTATCGGGAGTCGAAAATATCCTTTTTCAGGATTCTCTTTGAGTCTCTTCTCTCTGATTCCTGAGGGTAACAAGAAATCAAAAGTTCCAAAGGTTGTAATATTACCCCGGAGACTCCACTCTTAAAGGATACTGAAGATTGAAGTTTCATGGTGACTCCACTACTTGCAAATCAGTAGCTTGAAGATTTTCAAGATGATTTCTACTACAAGTCTATTAGTCAAGGTTTTCCACCACTGATCTTTTCATCTATCTGTTTTTTTTTGGAAAGAGGTTGTTGTGCTTTGCATTTGAAGATTAAAGAAGGATAGGTTCATTCTAATTTTTTTGGAGAAATTCCCATATTCTCTAAAACCCATCCCATCTCATCCTTTATTTTTACCATTCAATACTCAATAACCTAACTCTAACCATCCCCCATTCCCTTCCTAGCCATATTCCACATTTCCCTTCATTTTTTATAAAACCCAACTCTAGTCGAAATCCCTTTATATTCCCAACTCTAGCCACATTCCATTTTTCATATATATATATATATATATATAACTCTAGCTGCAAAAACCATTTCATATATATATATTATATATATATATATATATATATATATATATATATCACCCTTCCCCCGAGACATAAACCGGGCCCGCAAGCCACATGTCTCTATATCGCTATCGGCCCATTCTCCTTTGCATTCATATCCGCTTGCGTCCCCTTTCCCGATTGTGATTACGATATCGCATATCGAAAACCTTCACACCTATCACGATTAAGTTCTTCCCCCTCCTCCTTCCAATTTCTGATTGCGATAAGACCTCCTCCCCACTGATTGCGATATTGCATCACAATCCACTTCCCACTGATTGTGATAAGACCTTTTCCCTCGACCACTGTCAATTGCGATAATTCCTTCCTTCCGATTGCGATATCGTAGTTCTCTACCAATATCACATATCACAAATCCCTCCATCGATATCACGCCACCTCCTCTTCGCTGATTTCAATATTTTTCCACCTGCCGATTGCGATATCGCAATCAACGATCATACAAATATAAGTCCCACTCCGTTGAAGTCCTTCCAGCCTGCCGATTGTGATGTGTGAGAACCTCTTGGATGTGATATTTTATCAGATTCTTCATATAAAATTTCAAGTTCGGCTTACTGGAAAATCTCCATTAAATTAGTGTTAAGGCTCCCCCTCCTATGTTGCGATTCCGTTTTTAAATTAGCCTGGATCAACAACCTAGATCAAAACTCCATTACGCTTCCAATCCGTGAGATAGTGAGTGTTTCTTGACGTTTCTTCAGTAGCATGGTCATTAAACAGAATACAAGACAGAGCGCAGTGAGACATAGAGGACAATGAGATACTTTCAACACGTTTTAATTAGAGAACAACATGCCTACCAACATGATAAATGCCCAGAAACAACACATTAGATTTCAATGAGCCAAATGTTCAAGTTTCTGCCAATATAGAGGCATAGTTCATACAAACCCCATTTGTGTTCAAACTCTTTTGTAACAAAAATCCCTTATAAAGCTCAGAGTTTTAATTAATCAGATAGGAACAAATCTCAAAGTGGTTGATTGAATCTAGCCTAGGTGGCAGATTTTGTAAAGGGATTGGTCTCTATAAATAGGTAGATTTTCAACTTTGCAGAGGAGGGGGGATCGATGATGTGAGAACCATATTTTGTACATGTTTTCAATTAATAGAAAATATAGTTTGCAACATTCTTGTTTTAACTTGAGATTCATTCTGGTTTCAGTCCCTTCCTATCATGCTCCTTTGTTGTTATTAGTTTTCACAACTTATTGATTACTTGGAATTCAATATTGTATTGGTCCAATTTCCTTCAATTTGCTGTGATCACTTTGAATTCCTTTATCCACCTTAGGAAACCAAAGATGCCTCAGCTTCCATAAAACAATGTTGTTTATTGTTGTTTTTCTTTGACTGACTCCATGCCCAATGGTGGCTGTCCTCACACTCTTTCACCTGAAAAATAAAATAGAAAACCAGAGTTAGCCATCTGCATTGTAAAATTTTTTGAGAGATCCCTCTCAGATTGGAAGGGATAACTTCCAATCAAAATATGGTTTGAAATAGTTACTCTTAGGTTGACAGGTTGACACAGCTCGACCCCCACCAACCCGGTTGATAACATGTATATTGTGCAAGAAGAAGAGAAAGTAAATGAGGTGGCTCAGAATGTGCTATAAATCTATGCCACGTTGAATAATACACAACTCAATATTCAAAATTCAGTGACAAGATGGAAGGTATGGTTGTTCACCAACCTAATTTTATTTTGATTGACCCAAGTTCTATTATGTTATCCCAAAGGTCGCAGAAAGGTTTGCATTGCATAATAAATCCCATGAAAAATCATGGTTGGTTTAATTAGCTACTGCAACTAGAAAGAAAGTTATAGACATGGTGAAATCATGTTTAGTGGTGGTGAATGGCACACCCATGTTAGTCAATTTGAATTTGTTTCTATTGGGCTCATACAATGTGCTAGTTGGAATGGAGTAGCTAGCAGTCCACAATATAAATATTGAATGCTACATGAAGTCGATAGAATTCCTTAGCGACGAAGGAGGAAGAGTAACATTGTAGGGGGTGAGAAATCTTGTGACTGTCAGAAAAAATATTGACATTGCAAATGAAAAGATGCAACAAAAAGGGATGTGCATTATATGCGGTCCAAGAGACTAGAAAAACATAAGATGATATAAATAGAATGGGTGAGAATTTTATATTAAGATATTTCAATGATGTATTTCTCGAGGAAATACTAGGATTTATGCTAAGAAGAGAAATTGATTTCTTAATTTAACTATTGACAGGATTAGTGTTAATGTCAAAAGCATTGTATCACATGAGCATGCTAAAGCTGGTGGAGCTGAAATTACAATTGAAGGAAATACTAGACAAGGGGTATATAACACCTAGCATGTTGCCTTAGGGAGCCCCGATGCTATTTGTCAATAAAAATGATGACGCACTATGACTGTGCATTGACTATAAATAGATAAATTAAGCTACAATGAAGAACAAGTATACTATGAATAGGGTTGAGACTTATTCGATTAGATGAGAGGGGTTGCAATATTGTTGAAAATAGAATTGAGGGTTGGGTATCACCAAGTTCAGATTAAATATGAATATATGCACAAGACAAATTTCAGAACCGGGTATGGACATTATGAATTTGTGGTGGTGCCATTTCGGCTCACAGATGCTCCAATAACATTTTATGTATTTGATGAAAAATGTCCTTAGCCCATATTTGGTCATGTTTGTGTTGGTCTTCATAGATGACATCTTGGTTTACTCTAATACTAAAGAAGTACATGAATAAAATTTGAGAGAAATGTTGCAATTGATGAGAGAGAAAAAGATCTATGCTAAGCTCAACAAATATGATTTATTCCGATCACAAGTTTAATACTTGGGACATATCATCTCCAAGGAAGGAGTAGAAATAGATCAAGAGAATATCAAGGCCATCATGGAGTGGCCCACTCCTTGGAATGTTATAGAAGTTAGATCCTTCATGGGGTTGGATGAATATTATTGGAAGTTCATTAAAAAATATTCAAATATTGGGCATCCGATCTTAGCCTTGGAGAGGAAAGAAGTTAAATTCTAATGGACATCAAAGTGCACAACTAGTTTTGAACAATTTAAACACATGCTCACACATGTACTAATATTGAGAATAGTGACCTAATAAAATATTTATTCATTTGCATAAATGCTTGCAAGGAATGGATTGGTGGAGTTATAATTATAGAGGGACATGTGGTTTTCTATGAATCGAGAAAACTACATGAACATGAGAGGAATTATGTCACTCATGAATTGGCTCTTGCAACAATAGTGCTTGCTATAAAAATATGGAGGCAGTACTTGCTTGGATGGAAGTTTGTTTTAATGTTAGATCATGGAGCATTGCGGTATTTATTTGACCAAACCAAGTTGAATGCAAGACAAGTAATATGGCTAGCCTTAATTAGCGAGTTTGATTTGAAATAAAAACAAAGTAGCATATGCACTTAGTAGAAGGGTACATGTGGCTCATGTGGAAACAATTAACACTTGTGGAGTTGATATCAAAGAAAGGATGCCTTGTTTCAAGATAAGCATTATAAGCACGTGGAGGAAAAATTGTAGCGAGGGCTAGATGGATAATTGAGTAAGGATTACTCACTTACTGGTGATGGTATGTTGAAATTAAAAGGTAGATGGTATGTGCCTTGAATGGGGGACTTGAAGAAGATCATCTCGGATGAATTTCACAAATAATCTCAGATGAATTTCACAAATCATATAAGATGAATTTCACAAAATACCTTATTCACTTCATCTCGGTTATAAGAAAATGATGATCTATGAAGAAAATTTATTATTGGTTGGGCATGAAAATGGAAGTTACTGATTATATTGCTAGGTGCCTGGAATATTAGGGAATTAAAGTGGAGTTTAGGCATCCAACAATATTTCTACAACTGATTCCAATTCCTTCGTGGAAATGGGAAGTCATCTCTATGGATTTCATCATAGGATTGCACAATACATCTATCTTTTAAACAATAATATGATATAATGGTGGTAATGGACAAGTTGAGTAAGAAAACTCATTTTACAACTATTAAGTACAAGAACGAGGAAATTTACATTGCTCATATTTTCATGAAATAAATATTTAGACTGCAAAATGTACCAAGAAGATCATTTTAGAATGGGATGCCATGTTCACTTCAAAGTTTTGGAAAACATTGTTTGTGGGTTTTGGAATATATTTAGCATTTATCATCACATATCATCCACAAACAGATGGAAAAATTGAAAGAGTAAATAGAGTTTCAGAAGACATGTTAAGAATGTATGTTATGCATCAACCAAGGAGATGGGAAAAGTTCCTACCTTTAGTTAAATTTCCTACAACAATGGGTATCGGGAGTCACTAAAGACGAGTCCTTTTGAGGCTTTATATGGAAGAAAATGTAGTACACCCATCAACTGTGTTGGACACCTAATCCTCTATGGGTTGGTGTGGAATGTGAACAACCACCGGAGTCCAAGAGATGTTGGAAGATGAATCCAACAGTCATGTACAATGTATTATAAATGAACATGTTGTGAATAGTAAAGGAAATTAATGATTGTCTTTCTATTTAACTGTTTTCATTCCATGTGAGTTTAACATGGTATCAGAGCCACAAGAAAATTATGGCCCTGCTCCAATTTGAGCCACTTTTTTCTTGTAGCCTTTCTTTGTGTCTGTCGGACCTGGGCGTTGTCTAAAATATTCCAAAATATATCTGCACCGGTCAGGGTGCAGGACCTAAATTAGGCTCTTTTCCATTGCTAAATCCTGACCTCTGTGTGGTTTTCAATAATCTATGTTTTTTCTTATTCCGGCATAGTGATTTGGGTACGTTCTACCCATCTGTGTGCTGGTCTACCCAAAGTTGTCTCCTCTTCTAATGAGCGTTACTTACGCCTAGACCTGTACCATGCCATTTTTCGCTCCCTCTCTACTATCGATCTGACCTTTGCTTCTTTATTACTCACATCTCTGTGCATATCTATATACAATTCCCATGTGCGCATGTATAATGCCAATGTATTAATGAATCTCCAATCTCCTGCTATTCTCTACTACAAAGTGCAGATGTTCAGGAATTTCCATTCCCATTGCCTGATCCAGGTGGATGTTAGTGGCCACCCACCTATCCCATTTGGACCCCCACAAATGTCTCTTTCAGTTTTTCAGTTTCCGTAATTGTAGCACAACTTACTATTTTTAGCAATTTTTTGGGTCCTAAACTTTTAGAGCCGTTTTGAGGCCCTAAACGATGTTTTTTGGGAAATTTGGGAGCAACATGGGTCCATGGACCCATGTTTCTCTTCCCAAAGGTGTAGTTCTCAGATAGATCTTTCTAACAAGCTATTGTATGCCTCAAACGGAGATCGGGTGCCAAAGTTACGACTCTGGGAAGTTGATGTACCAACTTACCCAAAATGGGGCCCACAATTTGGCGTTTCATCTTCTAGTGTTAGGTTTTGGGATATTAAGGGTTTTCATTGTTTCTCAACAATAAATAGGCCTTCGAGCCTCAATGTAACACAGTTCAGAGGCATGTAGCTGCCACATCTCTTCTCAGAGATAAGCTACCATCGCCCTAGCTGGTTTAATTCCAATTTTGTTTGTAAGCATATTTCAGTATTTCACATTAATGAAATGAAGTATTATTTCCGCTGCATATATGTATTTATGGTTATCTTTGTAATATGTTGCATTCCTGTTTAAATCCGGATCAGTGGTATCAAAGTGATCTAATTTTTTTCTCTGTTTTTCTTTGCATGTCCCCAATGAGGTTGAGATATAAGGAGTTAAGGCTTGACCTGGTCGAACCTTTACAAGACTAGTCTCGCAAATCCCGACGGCCTCCCATGGCAGATGAAAAGAAAGATGAGGGGGCAGGAGATCCTATCAAAATCTTGCTCGAAGAAGCCCTCGAGCGACAAAGGAACGCGATGATGGACAAATTTGCCTAGATCCTTCAGCGGCTACCCAGGGGTGACGCATCGACTTCCAACAGCTACTCTGGAAATGCCACACCGTTTAAGGTACAAGTTAATTTTGAAATCCCCATATTCGAGGGTTAGATAGACGCAGATGCTGTCGATAAATGGTTAAATCTGCTAGAGGGTTATTTTTCTGCTCATGATTTTTCCAATTGAGAAAAGATTATTTTTGCTCTTCTCAAAGTAGCTCGCCACATCAAGGACTAGTGGGAAACCTACTGTGAGCAGAAGGATGAAAGTATAGGTTCACTATTTTCAGCCGCACCCACTTGGGATTCATTCCGAGATGCCATCAAGGGGCAGTACTACCCTGTCAGAAGCTATGAGGATTAGATAAAGTGGAACACGCTGCGGTAGGGAAGGGACCAAGACGTGCCAAATTTTACCATACTTTCAATACCCTTCGCACAAAGTTGGGTATCAAGTATTCAGAGCAGCTTTTGATACTCAAATATTGCGGCTGCCTGCACAAGTACGTCCAGGAAGAAATAGAATTCCTGAACATCCCCTCGCTCAGCACGAAATATCGATATGCCTTCAAGGTCGAGCAAAAGTTTAAACAGAAGAAGCAAGTCTTTGGATCTACGAATCCGAAGCAAGGAAAAGGCACCCACAAACCGCAGAACAAAGGACAAAGCCAAGGCAGGGCGGCCCAAGACAACCTCCCAAATCTGCAAGCAAAGAACATCATCGTGAAGCCAAAAAAGGACACAGGAAATTGGTGTGAGTTCCACTCACAACACAAGTGAGTGTTGGGCCAAACAATCACTGGTGGCCAAGCTAAAGATTTTAGAATCAGATGCATGTTTCGACTCTGAGTCAGAACCCAACAAGGGGAATGACAAAGGGAAGTAGATTATTGATGCAGATCCCAACAACGCCGTTGCCACCACAAAGATCCAGAAGGAGGAACCCGAAGATCTAGAGGAGGAGGAGCGTCTCTTCCACTCCCACATGGGGGTAAAGGGCTCACTGCTACATTTCATTGTCGACAGTGGGAGCCAAAAGAACCTCATTTCAACAGAGGTCGTGAAGCAGTTGGGCCTATTGACTACACCACTCCTGGAACGATACAATATTGGGTGGCTTCATGAAGGAAGAGATCTCAAAGTTCGCTAGTAGTGCCGCCTTCCCTACAACATCAAGCCCTTCACAGATGAGGTATTCTGTGATGTTACACCTATGGATGTTTGTGATGTATTATTAGGCCAACCATACTTTTGGAGGCAACATGCTGTGTATGAGTCAAGGCCTCGCGCTGCCGTTATTTCTTTGGATAATTCACTATACAGGATACCGAAGTAGCCCCACCTACCGCCATCTCTTTGATCTCTACTGAGAAAGGCAACAAGCTCATCTCCTAGACTAGGAAATTCCTTTTTTGTCTGATTCGCTCCCAAAGTAAGGGGAAGATCATCACCACATCCATGACCTCCGCGAAGGGTTCCTCCATGCAGCTGCAACAACAAATGGATACAGTCATGACAGAACACCGGAACAACTTCTCTCACCACAGGGGCACCACACAATTTTCAGGTGGGCAATAAAGTTTGGTTGCATCTGCAGAAAGAATGCCTTACAAGAACCCATCAGAAGCTTCGACCACTTCAACATGGTCCTTATAGCATTACCAAGGCTATGGGAAACAATGCTTTGGAGCATATCATTCCTCCATTCCTTCGCTCACACCAAGTGTTCAATGTGGACCATCATCGACCATGCTTCCCACCATTACTAGACACATCAGAGATTGCATAATAGCTCACCAGAAACCTAGCTCAACAGAAGCTTCCTCATCTCAGGGAGGAAATCAACGCAATGGGGAGCATTGCTTCCTAAGGGGAAAGGAATGATCCAAGTAGATGTTGGTGGCCACCCATATATCCCATTTGGACCCCCACAACTATCTCTTTTAGTTTTTCAGTGTCCGTAATTGTAGCACAATTTACTATTTTTAGCAGTTTTTTGGGGTCCTGAACTTCCAGAGCTGTTTTGAGGCCCTAAATGACATTTTTTGGGAAATCTCGGAGCAACATGGGTCCATGGACTAATGTTGCTCTTCCCAAAGTTGTAGTGCTCGGATAGATCTTTCTAATGAGCTATTGTACACGTCAAATGGAGATCGGGTGCCAAAGTTACGACCCCGGGAAGTTGATGTACCAACTTACCCAAAACGGGGCCCACAATTTGGCGTTTCATCTTCTAGGGTTAGGTTTTGGGATATTAAGGGTTTTCCATTATTTCTCAACAATAAATAGGCCTTCAAGCTTCATTGTAACACAGTTCAGAGGCATGTAGCCGCCACATCTCTTCTCAGAGATAAGCTACGATCGCCCTCGCTGGTTTATTTCCATTTCTGTTTGTAAACATATTTCAATATTTTACATTAATGAAATGAAGTATTATTTCCGCTGCATATCTGTATTTATGGTTATCTCTGTAGTCTGTTGCATTCCTGTTTAAATCTGGATCATTGCCACATTTTATTCTTCTACACAACATTCCAGATTTGAGAAAGATAACTCTCCATAGGCGATATAGGCGATCGTAATTGTATGAAACATAATTGTATGGAAGATACACATGTGTGTATTGAAATTTTTGCAGACAAGTTTGGATGTTGCCGATGTGTTGCAGACAAGAGCACCTTAACCAAGCACCCCACCGAATGATGCACAATAATCGTGTAAGTAATTACAGTCATTAACTCCTACTCTTATCTCGTCTGTGTTCATTCTGTCAAAATGACTATGAGTGAAGTATAGAGTTCGATATATATTTTGTGTCAAATGGTTTCTAAAGAGTTCATATTGAAGGTATATATGTGTTGGGCTGTGGGCTTAAGTTGTTCCTCTTGGATGGTTTTTCCCACACCACTAGTTTTCCTGTGTGGAGGAATCTACCTTATATCACCGCAAACCGCTCGGGCTTCTTTATCGTGCAACACAATTGTTGAATGGTTTATTAACTTCCAGTATTCGTTGAATGGTTTACTGACTCCCGTTTTTAATATCTGTGGTTTTCAACTGTGCTTTCAATATATATATCTCCCATACCACGCTCCCATATCGCTTGCTCGCATACCACTGTATATTACTGTGTTGAATAATACGTGTAATGCTACCCATTAACGCAGGTCTGACAGTCATAACTCCACCTTTCCATTTCATATAACTTTGTTGGCCTCCATATATAGCTCTACCTCATTTATGTTTTGTTGTGATTTAAAACAAACCATACATTACTACCGCCCCTTTCATACTATCCTCCCAGTCTGGTTTCCTCCAATCGCTCCAATACAACTAAACGTTCTCTCATGGGTCGACTCCATACAATGCTCAAACCCATACATTGTTATCTCTCCATACCACGGTTATGCACTCTCCCATACATTGCACGTCTCAGCATGAACCTTTCAGGTTATCGAACCTTTTCCTTCAAGAAATTTCCTCGCAGGAGCTTCATTATGTGGAGGATCAGCTGGATCAATTGTCTAATCTTCGTTTGAGATAGAATTAAATGGTGGTTTATGTGGGTTAAACAAGTGAATTTACTTATATACCACTGGGATAAAATGATTTCGATGTGTTGTATCCTCTCATGCTCTGACAACATATATTGGAAACAACTGTGCTTGGAATTCTGTTCATTAAATTACCTGTTGGATAATTGAACTATCAAGATATTGGCGTGTAGAAGAGCTCACACTTCCATATATCAGAAGAATTTTAATCAGCATCTGTGAAGTCTCTTAAGAATTTTCTGCAAGAAGTTGAGATTTTCAAAGTTTTTTGAAAAAAACGTACACCAATGGAGACGAGATAAAGAACTAATTGCATAAATTTGAATGTGACCCAATTAAAAATTAGTTCGTGGACGATTAAATTTCACATTTCTCAAAGTCTCCTTAGATCAAGCTAAATCTAGAATTTGTTTATATCCCCTTATTTGCAATCACTGGTTGCCTCTAGATTGAGTAGCTGGGAGTTTGGGCGAGAGATAAGAAATTGAATTTCATACCTTTGGCTTGCACCAAGGCTAGTATTCATTTTTAGTAAGTCAACGTGGAATGAAGTGTATGCTAGCATATGGAAAAGGCACTAATATTCATTCAAAGCAATGGCATAATAGTATGGACTACATTTTTGCCTAGTGGAAGGCAGTGTTGAACAATTTGACTTCAGATGTGTTAGATTGGTCTGCATTAGGTGGTTCATATAGTTTATGCATTGGTTCTTGTGACTCATATGGTTTGTATGGGTCATTATATTATTCTCTGTGAATTTGTCTCAGGTTGGAATGTATAGGATGCTACCTACAATGAAAGTGGTTCCCTTGCATGATTCTCTACAACTGAAGGTATCCATTCATGTTTGTGTTGAGTACTGTGCGTTAGTTTTGGCGAAAATAATCCCATGCGTTTAAATTTTGGTATGTATAATGAAGATGCACCCACTCATTGTATAGTTGAATAGTTGCAATTATTTATCATTTTATCTGTACATTTTCCAACACCATTTTTGCTTCATTTGTTATGAAATGGCTCTAATTGGTGGAGTATTAGAGTTTCTTAAAACTCTAATACAATCTATTGTCAAAGACATGGTTAAAATCAACAAAGACTCTCTCTTTGAAATTCAGACCTATCTATAATATGCACAAGAGAAATTTTTTTATTTTTTATTTTTTTATTTTTTTATTTTTTTTTTTTTTATTTTATTATTTTTTATTTTTTATTTTTTTATTTTTTATTTTATTTTTATTTTTATTTTTTTTTATTTTTATTTTTTTATTTTTTATTTTTATTTTTTTATTTTTTTATTTTTATTTTATTTTTATTTTATTTTTTATTTTATTTTATTATTTATTTATTTATTTATTTATTTTTTTTTTCCAGCTTGAATCCCAGCTTTAGCGAGATGAGTTACAAAAAATACAACATTCTGAACTTGTTTTTGTTCATAACATTGAGATAGACTCCCATCAACAACAAGTCAATAATGGTGAAGTTCATTAAGATTCAGTGCCTAATGAAGGAGAAGAGTTGCATACAGATGCAAAATTTCAACATACACTTCCCAATACCATCATCGGAACTTGGGAAGAGCTTGTCCACAATAAGCATAGAACAAATCTTGGATATGATAAGGAGGTGTCCTTATAATCACAATGATCAACACTACTTCCTTGTGATTGTGCTAGAATCCCTAAAAATTCTCTGAGATATGCCACATGACTCTACCTCTGTGATCAACCCTATTCTTTAGCCTTTTTTTTGAGTCCATATCTGCAACAAATTTGAGTCACTTCTCCTTGTTTGGGTTGAATTTGTCTTGTAAGGGTTTCTTCTCTAGTAGATTGGGTTTCAACCCATTATCTTTTCTCTAGTTTTCTTACTGAGAATGGATCAAACCATCCTAGATTAACCTTATGTGGAATCTTCTGATCACTGGAACTTTGTAACAAATTGTTATCAGTAGACTGAATTGAGCTCACTTCAGTATTCTTTATAACATAAGTTTGTTATTTATGTTCTGAGTGATATATATTTGTAGATTTATTAAGGTGTCTACTCTTGTGATTCAGATGTAGATAAGGAGTTTTTCTTGTTTGAGCTTCCTTTAACGTTTTTATGACAATTTCCTGATTTCCATCAGGCATTGTTGTTGTTGACTTAACTACTACATCTTTATTTGGGGTTTCCTCTATTTGAACGACAACCTCTGTGTACGTTTTTACTTCAATAGGGTTTGGATTTGCTTGAACTGTGAAATTAGTGGTCTTGATATTTGTTTCTTCAGTTTGGATTGCTACATCTGGAGATTTTGATGCTTCCTTTGCGACAAGTTCTTTGAACCTATTCATCAATGACTTATTTTCATCCTTAAGTTTTTTAATCTGTTTGAGTAGATTTTGATTATGATTTTTGAGACCTAAGCATTCCCCATTCTCTGAGTCAACTTTATTTTGGCCTTCAAGCTTCTCTTCTTTTAAACACTTGCTTTGTTTTACTAATATTTGGTTAAGACTCTTTAAACGTAAATTTTCTTCTTCTTGTTCTAATAAATGCTCCTTGAGTTCCTTCTTTGATCCTTCAAATTTCTTGACTTGTAACTTTTCTTGGTGATCTCCGAGGCACAAAATTTCTTTGTCTTTGCTGCAGATGACTTCTTCGAGATCTTTTTGATTCTTTGATATAGTTTTTTCGTTATCTTGAAACATCAAATCTAAGATATCCTTAAGGTCTTCTAATGAATATTTATTTTTATTTACTTGCTATGTCTCAAAACATGACCATCTTCCCTCTATAAGGAAATGTCAAAACTTGTCTCTTTATGTTTAACATGAATGTACCCAAAACCTTAAACTAGGGTTGACCAAGTATGATGTCAGTGTTTTTATACGTCCTTATAACATGAAATGGAGATATGTACTCATAATGACCTATTGTCACTTGTAGATCACTAATTTTATACTATTTTTGGTCAAAAATATTTTTCTTTACACCAATGCTGAGCTCTGGAATTAATAGCTGATTTTCCAAGTTGATGTTGATATATTTTTTATCATTGTTTGGGCTGATGGCGACATTAAATTGTCTTCCTTTGACACTTCCTTTTAATGTAATTACTCTGTGATTTATAACTGAAAGACCATTATAGGAAAACCTTTCTTCCTTCGTCATTTTAGAATTGAGCTCCATCATTTTTTTCAACGATTGATCCCATTTTGTTTTGTTGAGATGACTTTAGGTATATATTTAAAATTCCTTAGGACTCTGTACTTCAAGCCTCCTTTAAAA
>APFE031298425.1:313837-328297 GCA_000404065.3 Pinus taeda | reverse complement strand
TTTCAAAACTCCTTTGTATTCTTTTTATATATTTCTATTTATGTTTTTTTCCTTTTGTGCTTTAAAAAGAATATTTAAATATTGTTTCAATTGACTTCTTTTAAATATCTTATTGTCCTTTGTATTTATTTTTTAAATTTCATATAGCTCTCTAAACTTTAATTCAACTTCACTTTAACGTAAAACCTTAACTGATATTTTCTCATGTAACCTTTTATAATAATACCCCCGCTTTGTACTTATATATATTTTCAATGATTTTGTGACTTGAGCTTTTCTCTAAACACCCCTTTTAATATAATTACTACTCTGTATTATATCTTTTATTATAATATTTTTTTTCTTTTGAGGTTACAACCTAGTGAAACGTGGCTATTCACCTCTTTGGGGTATAATATAAAATATATGTTCACTTATGTACTTTTGACTCGGTTAATGTTCTCCACGTAAAAAGTTAAACTTACCATTCACATAAAGAGATTTTGTATTCCTTTTGTTTTTGTTTTACTTTTAAAATACCATGGGCAATTACCATGAGTTTCTAAAACCACAAGTTTGTAAACCACTTAATGAAGAATCAAGATAATATTATCTACTCTTCACGTAAAAAGTAAAACTTAGCATTCACATAAAGAGATTTTGTATTCCTTTTGTTTTTCTTTTACTTTTAAAATACCATGGGCAATTACCATGGGTTTCTAAAACCTCAGTTAATGTTTTCCACTTAAAAAGTAAAATTTACCATTCACATAAAGAGATTTTGTATTCCTTTTGTTTTTCTTTTACTTTTAGAAACCCATGGGCAATACCAATGTAATGAACAAGGTTCATATACTTCAGCGGTATGCTCTGATACCAATGTAACGACCAAAAGTCATATACACAATGAAAACATTTAAAATGCTTCGCAGAAAAAGACATCCATCGTAGGATAGTAATTTTAAATTATATATTGTATAAAAGAATTGATGTAGGATGACTACAATTGAGAATGAGGGTCCTATATATATAGCCAAGTAAGTACCATTTCACGATCAGGTCTGTCTCTAAGACACGCCTTTTCATTATTAACTAACTAACCATTAGTTAATTTACTTATTACTTATTATTATATTTATATTATTATGATTATTATTTATTATCTATTTTTATTTATTTTTACATAATTTATGTTCATAACACTTTGCTTCTTTTGATTGAGTGATTTTCTTTGATCTTGTGTCCTTGCCTTTATTCACAAGAGGTGGTATCTGTGTTTTTGGTTGTGTAGGTTGTCATTTGAAAATTTTATTTGGGCGTGTCTCATTTGTTCATTATTTCAAATTCACTTTTTCTCACTCTCACTTAATATTTTCTAGTCATTCCTATTTCTAGGGTTTGGTTTTCTCCATGAAGAACATTGCCTCCCATTAAGGCATTGTGCTACAACCCTAGATTTTTTTCATTTCCTTCTTATTTCCACATTTTGGCTTTCTTGTTGATTGCTTGAGAGTGTCTGTTGGCTTTGATTCCAAGTTTGATGCCTTTTGAGTGCTTTGCATTCTAGCTTGGGGATTTTTTGGCCTCTTTTCAAATTTTTGTTTCTTGGTTTGTCTTTTGGTTTTGAATTTTTATAAATTTGGGGATTTAATTTTAGGATAACTGAGAGCTTCATTTGGTAGGAATTTGTTTAGTGAAAGACTCTTACCCTACTATAATTAGATTTCATCGAATTTGAAGAGAATTGTGCATATAACTGCATTAGGGTGTTACTAACAAGATTCCATCACACAATTGGTGTTTCACGCCACTACCCAACTGAGTAAATAACAACCACTAAACTAAACATTCTAGTAGAATTTACTAGACTCATCATTTCTTTTGTTGGTAGTACACCAAAATTAGCGTAGGCTAGGGTTTTGGAGCTAGGTGTGTGAGTAAACTGCTCCAAGACCATAAAAAAAACTTAGCAACTTGTGGTAGGGAGATTAAAAATCCTCCATAATCCCATGGTAAAAATCGGAGCGTGTTGGAAACTGGTTTGATAGGGGGTTAGGCTAAGGTCACGGTGCGAGCAGTTCTCCTTGAGGCTACCTAACACGTGGCAGGGAATCTAGGGCTGATGGATGACTACCCAAAATCCCAGGGTTCATGTGCCCATGTGGGATGGAGGTACCTTAGTGGCCATTCCTAGGGAAAACATCCTATAGGTGGTGGTTGTGGGAAGCAACAATCCCTCTACCCTACCTTCCCCTCAATCACTCTACTTACATAGTTGATATCCTACAAGTAAGAAGTTATTTGGAAGGTCATCATAAACATAATACTAAGGCTGGTTTATGTGTAACTACCCTTTAGGGATTTTCTAGTGTGTGCTGTTTGGTATGAGTCAATAATTTGGACTTAGGGGTGTCTGTACTAACTTGATTTGGATATAACATATTTATTCACCTTGGTTGAACCCAGTTGCTGTCAGTCATGTCAAGTTTGAGGTATACCTCTTGAGGGAGGTGAATTGTTGACTCATGTTCGTAGGGTGCCTGTTTATACTTCAAAACCAAACCATCCTCTAGTTGTGGAATATACTCTTGGTCCTCCTGTTAGTGACTTGATATCTATCGAGAAACTTGCGAATTATTTTCTCTCTCTTGTTAATCCACCTTTGACCGATCCTTCAGGACCGGAGTTATTGTGGCTAAACTCAGATAGTTTAAAAATTACCTACGTTTATAGTCCTTTTTATTCACCACCTATGGAGGAGGTCAATTCTCCCTTACCTTCTGGATTTACAGTTTCTACCTCTATGACATCATTTCCACCATTGAGTGTGGCATGATATACACCTACTTCAACACCTCTCTCATCCTCTTGGGGCATACCACCCATTTCTTCTATGAATCCCACAAATTTCCCTAGTATATATGTTCCCATTCATTCATCTATTTTGGCCATGGGATCAAACCCTAAATAACCTATAGGATCGAGAATATTCACTCCTACTTTTTCTCATACTACTGTCCCTATTCCTAGTATGGGCATATTAACCTCTGGAAAAGTGTGGGGAGGATCATCAATTGCTCCTAACCAAATTGGGGAAACCTTACTTATAGTATTTCACAAGCCTGGTTTAGTTCATTGTTTAGAGGGATGCCTACATCTAGTACTTTTCATAGAGGGGATAGTTTACCTGGGGGAAACCTTGCCATTATCACCATGATTCCTGTGAATTATCCTCCCTATGTTGGTTCTTCTGCGCAAGGATGTCCTTATTTTCCTATCAGGTACAACCCCACAAGAAGTCATGCTCTTGGGGGTCCTTTTCTCATTGGGATCACTTACCCTGGGGTGAAAACTCCTTACAATAGTCATGCTGGCCTGTATCCTCTATATATTGGGATGAATTCTAACCATGGTATACAAACTGTTACTCAAAACCAAGGTATGGGGGGAACTCATGGTTGGCAAGGGGGATTTTCTTCCTATGATCCATTCATTCAATTACATAATCCTTTTCTATGTTCTCTTGATCTTCTAGATTTAGCTAAGTTGACTAATGGCCCCATACATCATGATCCTTGGTGGCCACCCATACTTGAAAAAATTCCATCTGATGTCCCTAAGTTTGAAGGCAAGTCTAGAGAAAACCCATCGACACATATCACCACCTACCATCTTTAGTACTCATCAAACTCTTTGGTGGATGATTCGATCAAATTGTGTCAATTCGAACAAACCTTGACTGAAGATGTTGCTAAATGGTATAGTGAACTAGATACAACATCTCTCAATGAATTTTCTTCCTTGGCCCAAACATTTTTGACCCATTTTCAATTACCTACAAGATACGACAGTGATTTTGACCTCTTGTCCAGCTTTAAGCAAGACAAGTCCACTCTAATTATGATCATATTCATGAGTGGTGATGATGTAAGATGTTAGTTCAAACCAATATCTCTAATGAGATTACTCGTAAATGGATTTTTTGATCACTATTACTTCCCATAGCTAAGGATGTGTATATGTTCAGGGCTATTACCTAAGAATAAGATATTTTAGCTTCCCAACAACCAGATTTTATTTACTCTCAGTCGGGCATGCTCTATGATGCAATTCCTAATGCTCACCCTTCTACAGACCCACCCAAACCTACCTAGAGACCACACTCTGATGGTGTGATTAGTTTTGTATCTGACTCCGTGAGACAACTTGCTTCCCAACTAGGGAAATTGATTATTACATCACAAGCCCTAACAAGTGTGTTTGGATTTGAAAAAGCACCGTCTTCTAAGCAACCCACCGACATTCTCACGGTGACTTTCGCAACACCCAAGAACACTTAGCAACCTAGCGGTAAAAATAACAAAAAAAAAAAACAAAAGAATCAACCTACTCATGAGACAACCAAATCCATCTAATACAGGTGGGGGCACAAGTGAATTATGTCACAAGATCAAGTTTCTTTGTAATATTTGTCAAGGTGTGCCCTCAAATGGATGAAGTCCATCGACTTATTGCACCACCACTTTCAACTCACTAACCAACTTTATTAACTCATCCATTCCCTACACTATTGAAAATGGCAACAAGAAATGCTAAAAATATAAATGATAAAAATAACATTTTAGGATATACTCCAACTCTGTTGGAAATAACAAAAAATAGGAATGCTAAAAATAGAATTTCTATAAATAGCATTTCAGGATAGATTCCAATTTTTAATTAGTTCCTGAATTAAAATTTGAATTTAGTCTCACTAGCTGTTTGAAAAATAATTAATTAATTCATCTTGAGTTAATTATTTGGAGAAAATCAAACATGAAGTCTTTGTGAAGACATGCAACAATTATCCATTTGATTGAGGAAGTTATCCCTTAATTAAGGAGATAAGGATGAGTTGTAATTAGTTAGCTCAGTTAATTGAGGTAAGTTCGGTTAAATTAGTTCCAAACAATTGGAGGAACTAATTGTGAGTTCAGTCAGTTAATGCATGCATGCATGCAACTAGTGTTCTCCAGATAACTGAATATTCTCTCATAAATAACTCATGCATGTCAGTTCAGAGAAAGACCCAGTTGAGATTAAAGGAAGGACAATGTACTATCAATTGGAGGAATTTTCCTATAAAGGAAACTCATCCATGCAGAAGGAATTATCTCCTTCAGGATTGCACAGTTATTTTAGAGGTCAGTGTTATGTGTGAGGTGAGAATTACACAGGTTGTAGCTAGAGGACCTAGGAGAAACTGCGCAAGGAAATAAGAGGCTTGGAGGATTGAAGGAAGGCATATGTGTTGTCTATTCTGTCTATGAGTAGCAGTGAGGGATTGTACTGAGAGCTGGATAGCTTGAGAGCTAAAGCTTTGTGTAATCCTGAGATATTTCTACTTGTATGATAATACAAATAGCGGGGTTTTGAGCTAAGGCTTTCCCCAGAGTATTCTTCTGTGTTTCATGTGTGACTGAATCTTCTTCTTTTTTATATGTGTTCCGATTGATCTTGCTCAAATTTATTAAGCTTCCACAAAGTTTGATAGTAGAAGTAGATCAAGTATTTTGCTTTAGTATATTGCAGAATCAATTTAATCTACGGTGAAATTTCTACATGGTATCAGAGAAAAGGTGATCAAAGCGGAGAACAATATACAAAGAAGGGAGAAGTTCAAAGTTCAAAGTTCTTGATTGTAGGTACATAACCGATTTCTTATCACATCTCAAAGTTCACCAATGGCGTTCATTGACTTGAGACTCGAGTATGCCTTGGATGGCAGCTCGAATTACATAGCCTGGAAGGATAGCATCGAAGCGGTATTAGAGGACAATGGTTTGAAGGATTTCATTGATCAAGAAGTCCCCAAGCCAGTAGGAGCTAATGCCAAAGAATTGGTGGAATGGAAGAAATGTGTGGCGAGAGCAAGGAGGATTCTTCTGGAGGGAGTTCGAGACCACATTGTATCGAGTCTCCATGGGAAGGAGACTCCATTTTTAATGTGGAAGACATTGAAGGACAAGCTTCGGAAAATCAAGTGTGAAAAGGGTGACATGATCTCTACATATCTGAACAAGATCACCACCTACAGGGATGAGCTTGGAAGTGTACGAATCATGACAACCGATGATGACATGGTGAGTCTTGCTCTCCTCAGTCTTCCTATGAGTTGGCATAACTACCAGGACTCAGTGAATTGAAGAGATAAACTACTAGATTGGGAACGACTGTGGTCGGATCTGATTTAGGAGGAGATCAGGAGGAGCACCAGAGATGGTTCTTTATCCAAGGAGGATGAATAAAATATAGCCTTAGCAAGGAAGGCAAGGAAAGGGAAGGAGAAGGATTCTCATTCCAAATCGAGTTCTTCCCATGGTGGGAAAAAGATTGACAAATCTAAAGCGAGATGCTTTAATTGTCATGAGGTGGGCCATTATGCAACTAATGGCCCATTGAAGAAATCCAAGAAGGGATCCTCGCAAGGATCTGAAGCTGAGGCATTGGCCTCTCAGTTCGAATTGGATTTTACCCTCATCACGGACATTGTTTCATTGATGATGGGTTATGGTTAGTTTCTTGACAGTAGAGCCTCATTCCACATGATCGACGATAAGAGTTGGTTCAGTACCTTAGAGGAGAAAGACCTCCAGATGTGCATAGAGATGGGTAATGATGAAAATTATAGTGTGTCAGGAGTGGGCACTGTTGATTTTGAGAGGGAGCATGGAGCTCGCATCACCTTACCAGATGTGAAGTATGTGCTTGGACTGAAGAAGAACTTGGTATCGATCGCGATGTTGGAGGACAAAGGCTATGATGTAGTCTTCAGTAAGGGAAAGGTTTTCCTTAGAAACATCACCACGAGACAAGTGAAGTAGATCGATTCACGAGTCAAGAATCTGTATCCTCTTGAGGTTCAAGATGCATGCAAAGCCTTGAGGAGCAAGGAAACTGTTGGAGGCTTGGTGGTTGAGAGGGAGAGTACATTACCTCTCAACATGCAGCGCTAGAAGAAGTCTCAGATAATTGTGGAGGAGCCATAATTGGTGAAGCAACTTTAGGAGGTTGTGGAGCAGCCACAACTGGAGAAGCAGAGAGGAGACCAAGTGGAGGCATCCACTCATACAAAGACCTCCAGTAGGGTGAAATTTTGAGCCAAATGGGCAGAGGTATCACATGCATCCATACCTCCAGGTTGGAGGTGGGGCGATGTGGAGTGATAGTCCCAAGAAGGCTGAAATAGGGGTAGGATCCTTAAGGTACTAAGCCTCTTTGATTAGACCTTGCTATGGGAGCCCCGATGAGGAGTAGCAGGACTGGCTGAGTGGGTAGAGACAGATGCAGATGGAGTGGCAGAGGGAGCTTCAACATTAGAGTGTGTTTCTAGCCCAACAGGGAGGTCAGTTAGGAGATCAGTTACTTACTTCTCAATAACTGAGTTGTAGTGGGAAGCAAGATGCAACATGATGAGAGGAGTTGCACTACAGACGCAGTGCTGGGAGACAGGACCAACAACAACACGAATGCAATAGGAGGAATCAGTGTGATTGATGCAGTTAGAGATCAAAGTGACAGAAGCTAGAGTAGTTAGATACTGAAGAGCACAGAGGTGCAGAGTTTTCAATCGATAGAGGCAATAACAGTCAAAGACTTTGATGACAGAGGCATCATTCTGATTCAGGTTGGATATTTTTTGTTTCTGGAGTTGCTGTAGCAACAACACTTGAGAGAAGTGTTGCATGCAGAACATTCCAAAGGTTCAGGATTGGGTTTGAGTTGAATGCCTTTCTTGTTGAGAGGGAGTGTTGAAAATGGAAACAAGAAATGCTAAAAATAGAAATGCTAAAAATAGCATTGCTATAAATAGCATTTTAGGATATACTCAAACTCTGTTGGAAATAGCAAAAAATAGAAATGCTAAAAATAGAATTGCTATAAATAGCATTTCAGGATAGATTCCAATTTTTAATTAGTCACTGAATTAAAATTTGAATTTAGTCTCACTAGCTGTTTGAAAAATATTTAATCAATTCATCTTGAGTTAATTAGTTGGAGAAAATCAAACATGAAGTCTTTGTGAAGACATGCAACACTTATCCCTTTGATTGAGGAAGTTATCCCTTAATTAAGGAGATAAGGATGAGTTGTATTTGAGTTGTAATTAGTTAGCTCAGTTAACTGAGTTAAGTCCAGTTAAATTAGTTCCAAACAATTGGAGGAACTAATTGTGAGTTCAGTCAGTTAATGCATGCATGCATGCAACTAGTGTTCTCCAGATAATTGAATACTCTCTCATAAATAACTCATGCATGTTAGTTCAGAGAAAGACCCAGTTGAGATTAAGGGAAGGGACAATGTACTATCAATTGGAGGAATTTTCCTATAAAGGAAACTCATCCATGCAGAAGGAATTATCTCCTTCAGGACTGCACAGTTATTTTAGAGGTCAATGTTGTGTGTGAGGTGAAAATCACACAGGTTGTAGCTGGAGGACCCAGGAGAAATTGCGCAAGAAAATAGGAGGCTTGGAGGACTGAAGGAAGGCATATGTGTTGACTATTCTATCTATAAGAAGTAGTGCAGGATTGTACTGAGAGCTGGATAGCTTGAGAGCTAAAGATTTGTGTAATCCTGAGATATTTCCACTTGTATGATAAGACATATAGCGGTGTTTTTTAGCTGTGGCTTTCCCCAGAGTATTCTTATATGTTTCATGTGTGACTGAATCTTCTTCTCTATTATATGTGTTCCGATTGATCTTGCTCAAATTGATTAATCTTCCTCAAAGTTTGATAGTAGAAGTAGATCAAGTATTTTGCTTTAGTATATTGCATAATCAGTTTATTCTATGGTGAAATTTCTACATACACAACCTCAACAACAAATGGTTTGCCAATCTCCTCAACCTCCGCAAGGGAATAACGAGGGGCCATATTTTCATCCTGCCAATAATACATCCGTCCTTATGTGCCAAGAGTGAGTCAATGTAATCATGCGAGCTGTCTTATAATACTCTTGATTCGAGTTCTTCCTCTAAGGAATCAACCACCCTGGCTTCTTCCACTAGACCTTTCACACTAGATAAGCCCGTGGAGCTAGCCTATCGCCCACCTAATGTTGTCGTTCACAAGTCAACACATAATCCGTTTGCATGGGCTACCCAACATTACAATATTGTCGAGGATTTAGTCCAAGCTCCTTGTACCATGTTTGCCTTGGAGATTTTGTAGAGCTTCCCTCAACAACGTAAAGCCTTGTTGACTGTGATGGGGGGGGTGGATCCCTCAGAGTCTTCTCTCATTACTTTCAATGTTGACACTCCTCATTATAGGCTTTCCCATGAAATCACTTTCCATGTTTTTGTGCACTTATTTCACAATAATATTCATCACACTTTGGTGGATGAAGACTCTTCTACCTATGTTATGTCAACATCATGCCAAAAAAATCTTGGTTATCCAACACTCACTAAATCTAATACCACTCTTCAAGCTATGGGGAAATAATGCCTACATTGCTGTTGAAGTCGTCGACACTCCCTTGGACTATAACCTACTCCTTGGATGTAGTTGGTTTTTTTCTATGTGCACTATCATGCCTTCGATATTTCATGTTCTTTGCTTTCCCCATGAAGGTAAGATGGTTATGATCAATTAGTTAGATGATTATGTGTAGTCGACCCAACTTACCATTACATGGAATTCTATCCCAATTGTTGGAGATAACCTTCGGAGTTATGAGAATGTTGGTGCAAGTTTATTCAAAAGCTCATCCCTTATGGGTCTTTTTCCTTTACCCCCGCCTGACATTCCTTCTTCCTCTACCACTGCTCCTATGCACATGATCTCTTTTTTCACTTGTGGACACCATATGTCTCCTAACGCTTGGGAGGTGTCTTTTCGTATAGATGTTGATCAACATGGTGATGAGATTCCCTCTTTGGAAATCCCATCAGTACCTTTAGTGGATGAGATTCCCTCTCTGGAAATCCCATCAGTACCTCTTGATGCTGGTCAGAAACACCATCCCAGTATGGAATATGACCAAGATCCTTTTCCCACATGGGCCATCACTCTGCCTCTTCCATGTGACTCTCTTAACGATGAGTCTTTTTCTCGACAAGTCATCTTGGAGGTCATGGATTCACCTATTGATCATCCTAAGGAGATTACACCTCTTCTTGCCTCTAATCATCATAAATTGGAAAAGGTAGATATTGACAAAAAAAATATTGAATTGAACTAGGGGGAACCTCCTTGACCCTCCTTGGAATTTCCACCCTTGGTCCGAGTCAAGTCTTGGGTTTCTAATGCTGAAATTTCCAATGAATTTTCCAACTCCTCCTGTCAATGGGTTCCTTATACACTTTTTATGTCTTGATATTCTTTGTCAAAGAGCTCCACTCGATCTCAAGACCATTCAACTTGTATGTACTAGGGTCATTCCTAATATCTCTATGATTATAGGTGTTCCCTAACATCATCAACCTTTAGGAATTATGAAATTAAACTTTCTATGGCATGACCCCATCATGGTGCACCTTATGGTACCTCCACTCCTCCATGAGTTCATGTATGGAAATCCTTGTCTTGTGTAGTGGGCACACTTTGATTTGACCTATTAGACTTAGTTATGCTTGTACATATTGTACATAAGAGTGTGTGCGATATTTTTCTCTCTTTTTTGGCTTAATGGGTGATGCAAGCATTTTTCTAGTATCTCATATACACCGAAAATCCAAAAAAATTATAAAACTCAAAAAAATAAAAATATATGATCTTGTTTTTACCTCATCCATGTTTATTTCTTTCATTATGTGATTTAACCATGGGTCTAGTCTTTTTGGATGGTTTTTTCAGGACAAGTTGACATTTTATTGTGACATCCGTTTGACCTTAGGTGCGTTTCTCTTGAACCTACCATATAGGGGTAGGTCATATATCATTATCTACGATGCATTATTGACTGTCAATACCATTATCATGTATTACGTTTGACCCTACCAAGTTGTGACACTAGCCCCTCTTTTATGCACATCATAGCATGGCAGTAGAGCCTACCTATACATGGATGCCTTAGTTTATCACCTTTTTTCCATCTTGGTATCCATGCAGTGATTTTTATTCTCTTTCAGAATCCCTCCTTCTGACCCATCATGAACTAGAATTTGAGCCTCATGTCCTTTTCTTTGTCATATTTGTGGCCTTACCCTAAGAGGATTCCACACTTTATCCCTCCTGATTGCCACATTTTATCAGTTTATTTCTGCACGATGAGCTTTGGTTTTCTCATTCCATTATCATCCTCTATTTGGCCTATCATTCATTTGCACTTGGTGTTTTACCCTTCTTGGAGGAACCACTACAACTAATGGTCTTATTAAGACAAAGTCTCTCCCTTATTATGATTTGAGTGGTTCCATCATACCAGAACTAGCTGCTACTCTTTATGCTACTTGTTCCTCCATGACGAGTTTCCTTAGTGTTCTTACTATGCTCACTAAACCCTAAACAACACTGAGCTCATTTTTGCCTTGTTTTCATCCTTGTTAATCAATGAAAACACTAATTTCATTTGGTCCTCTTTTCATGACTCATTAAACTTATGAAAATATCAAGCTTCTTTTGCCATCTTATCAAGCTTGTAAAATATAAATGAAAATGCCAAGTTCTTTTTTTCTTTTCCTGCCTGTTATGTAAATTGAAAGTCAATGAGCGATCTCTTTTCCATTCCCAGAGCTTGTTAAACAATGAAGGACATGAGTGTACTTTTATCTCTTTTTCAACCTCGTTAAGCTCTACAAAAAAGGAACCTATTTAGCATGCTTGTCTTATATCTTGTGGTTATTAAACCATGAAGGAGACTAAAAAGAGAAAATGGGAAGGAAACATTTATTTCTTTTAGTAATAAAAAAGGAGGCATCAATCACGTTTCCCTTGAACATGGAACCCACCTAAATCATGATTTTATAGCTGGGTTTTAGCTTGCCTAGGAGTCATACCATACATATGGGTTTGTCTACTCCTCCTGTTGGTTACTCTTCATTTCATTATGAAGCGTGCTTCACTGCCTACTACGTTGTTGCATGATATCATGTGGTGCTCATCAGTCATGCTGCCAAGTCAGTTTTGTGTCATGCTATTATGTGTTCAAGGGAAATATCAGATTGTGTCATACATCTACAATCCTTAGTGAGATTTTTGTGTCATCCATCCCTGTATCAATTATATTCCATCATCTCATGACTTCATCCATTCACATAATCTCTCGGTTTGTTCTGTGTCGATTGAAGGGGGATACATCACGAACCCCCTTCGATTTTTTTTTTCCTATCGACTTCAACTCATTATCTAGGAGCCTAATGTAGGAACCAATAGTACCTTGGAGCTTGTAGACCTCAGTGACAGGTCTCCTTGTGATCGATAATGGGTTTACATGATTGACTCATGATCAGCCAAGTTCACGAGTGTTTGATGTCAACTCATATATTCACACTTAGTGGACTATACTAGGTACCTTGGGGTCTATTTTCATTATTGGTGGGTCTTCTCATGTCTGTTAATGGTATGCTTCATTGATCGTTAATCAAACAGTTTCTATCATGCTCGACATCAACACATCAATTCACATGTTGTAGATTTGTACCATTGGGGTTATATAGAAGACCTTGGGTTAGGGACATTTCACTCTTATATAGCACCCTTCTTAGGCTACGTTGGAGTTATGTATTCATTATGTACTTTGAGGACTACTCTGGGGAATTTCCTATCTTATGTGTCCATAGTCCTACTGATGTATATTTTGACATAGATCCACACTGTATTTATTGGTGGCTATGAAATTTTTCATGTGTCACATGGATCTGTAGCATATGTTTGGCAACCATGTTTAGTATCTCTTTATGACTGAGCATGTGTATGCCTACCTTAGGGATGTTATCAATAGAGTTGAGACTCCAACACTTGATTTCCTCTGATCCAACTTCGTAGTCTTGGCTCCTTCCTCCCATTTTAACCTCTGAGCTTTATTGTAATGCATTTCAGCCATCAGTTACTCTTTTGACCTCATGCATTAGCGGGCATCTGTTATGAATCTATTTTTCTCACTACTATTAGTAATCATGAGTCTTTGCAATGTTGACTACTTTCCTAAGATTTGACCCATCATTTGACCTATTTTTATTCATAATCGTTGGGACCTAGTGCTTAACATAGCGATTGGAGTCAAAATTTCCTAGTTTAGTCCCTGCAACCTAGCTTATGTTCTAGAGGTTTAATTTCCCTACAAGATCAATTTGAAGACAAACCTTCTCTTATATATTCGAGTTAGCTTGGGTGAATTATTTGAGAACCTTCCTAACTTATCTTCACCCTAAGAGTCTACATTCATATTCCTTGGGAGTACTCTAGGTCTTTATATATTGGTCCATCCTTATGGGTCAAGCTAGAGAGAGAGAATTATAAAGTCATGCTTCTATCTTGATTTTGATTCAGAGTTTGTGAGCCATCTTGTTCTCAAGGTCATATTGTTCGGAGAAGGGGAGTCTCTGCCGAAATCTGGAGAGGAGGATCCACTTGTGAAGGTATACATTTTATATCATTTCTTTTCATGATTAATAGAAGCGAATATTCCCTCCCATTATATTTGAAGGTATAATCTATTATTCATGATTATGTTCATTTGCTTAATTTGATGGTCCTCCACGGAAGGCCATTTGTGCTCCTTGTTTGGTGGTGATTGTGTGCAGGTTATGGATCTATTGTAGAGGACAAGATCTCTTGGCCTGAGCAATAATTATTTGCATCAAACCCAACATCTACAACCAACCTGCGAGGATCTCAGGTGCTTAGCTCAAACCCTTGATTGAGAAATATATGCATGAATGATCGATTTAATTGATTGGTTTGGGAATCCATTAATTTGTTCACTTCTTACCATATACTCCTCTACTATTTGGCAGTCTTGTCAGGGCTAAGACTACGGAGCAATAGATCCTAGTAGTTGTGTATAAATTTCCACAATAGTGGGGCTAATGGATTATATATTAGCTTGCCAACGTAATGAAAGCACATGATGTTTTCCTTATATTTTTGCTAAAAAAATATGTACATGATGTTAATAATATTGTTGATACAAGTGGAATCCAAGGGAGAATTCCAGCTAGAACCATAGTGAATTCTAGACTGGAGGAAAATCATGCTCCATAATTTAGAAATAGAGAAGGTCAAGGTGCAAGGGAAGCATTTTGGACCAAATGAAGCCACCTGGGAGATGGTTGATCGAATGAGGATGTCTTATCCCTTTTTGTTTATTATGTAAATGAATGTAAAGAGATGTATGTGTCAAGCTCACAATTGTATGTTGTGTTATGTGTATAGGACAATGAGGATGATGTTCCTCTAAGAGGGTGGGGTTTGTTTTTATGAAACCAACTCAAGAAAAGATAGAAAAGATAGATCAACGCCTTAGAATTTAGCCTCTTCGAGGGGGCAACCT
>APFE031298425.1:287759-301070 GCA_000404065.3 Pinus taeda | reverse complement strand
TGTGTGAGTGTGTTTACACATGCACCATTTGTGCATAATATATAATTGTGTTTCTGTAATTGTGTGTGATTTAGCTATTTTTATCATGGTATCAGAGCTAGATCTGAACCTGTGTTGTGAGGAGGTGCATCTGGATGTTAACCGGGTTGTTGCAACCTGAATATATCACAGACAGGATCCTCTTTGAATACGTGTGCTTTATCAGAGATTCTGGCAAATATTTCGGCTTTGCGTCCACAGCTTCGTCATCTGGTCAGATCCATTCATGGTGGACCTACAATTGCTTGCTTCCACGGGATTAGCGAAGAAGATGGGAGAATTCTCAAGATAAAATCCCTACTATTGTAATTGCTTCAAAGCGTTGAAGATCTCATCGAACCCCAAGACGTGGCGTCATTTGTTATGGATTGGAAAATCTCCATAGCATGACAAGTCTGTTGTGCGTGTGAGAAAATGGGCGACGCTCTCGTTACCTGCAATACGTATCTCCATTGATCATTGTCGGAGAATTTCTATGTAACCTGCTATGGAGGTGCATAAATGTAATTTGTTGTTCGTTGTTCTGCATCAATATGCTATTCGAGTCTATCCACAATCTGTCAAAGTAATCTTAACAGGCAGTAGGTCCTCGTGGAGCCAACCTGATTCCAGAACAAAAGTTGTAGTTGGTTGACCTATTTGTGACTTGTGGATAGTCTCAATGAGATTTTCATCCCGCAGAACCATGGGTATACTTTGGATGAGGTTATCGAGCAACTGAGTCAATAGTTTCAAGTCAGTGGCATGTACGGGCCTACCACTGTGTCCTGTGTTACAGATTCAAATCGCGGACGAGTGGTTTAATTCATTTGTGGTTCTGCTCTAAAAAGAAATTGGGACATCAAATTTGTGATACGTCGTTCTCGTTCAAATGGGCGGTATGAAATCCGATTGCACGATCGCTAGCCCATATCTCGTTTCTTACATGTCTGATGTGTTTCCTATTTATGTCATGGCATGGTTCGAGGTGTTCAGTGCTATCATATTCATAGCCATTATATTGTTGGTTCTGCTCTCTGTCTCAGTGGCAAAACCATTCATGTTATGAATGAAGAGATTGAACCTATTAAACTCTTTTAAAAATAACTAGCAGTTCAACTATGTGTCTGATGCCAGTACTTAAAGATCAAGTAGCAGTGAAGCTCAATATTGATGGTTGTCCAGATAGTATGGCAAGTTGCGGATCTAGGGAAGGATCCCTCGTTAGTGGTAGACGTGGAAGTGGTTTCCCAATGAGGTTATGCGACAGATTGGGATGTTGTCCAGTAATTGACTTCAGGAGGTCCTTGATTCGGGAGTTGGGGAAGAGAATTTGGTTATCCAACTTGCCAACTACACCTTTCTGAGGGTTATGAGGCAACTTGATGGAGCATCTACTGATAAGCTTGATTATTTTGTTATTTTCATGTATTGTAATCATTAAGGGGGGATGTTGGAATTAATGCTTACATTCCATATTTGAGAAATTAGTTTGTGATAGTTGAGAAATTCTCTCAACCACTCTCTCTAAATTAGGAATAAGTTGGATCTCAAAAACTCTATTTAATAGAGTGATCTGAATGTAATCTGTGTGTGGGTGTGTTTGCACATACACCATTTGTGCATAATATATGATTGAGTTTCGGTGACTGTGTTATTTTAGCTGTTTTTATCATGGTATCAGAGCATAGGATCAGAGGCCTGTGTATTGTGAGTACATTTGAGGGACTGTGTATCTGCATAAGCCCAGTAAACTGATATTGCAGAGGGTAGAGGATATGAACCTGTGTTGTGAGGAGTTGCAGATATTGAAATGGATCACCTGAGCTATGGAACGCTATCATGGATCTGATGATCTGTGATATTGCGGATCTAGTGTGAATGTTGGTTGATGCGTGTGTTGGAGGAGCTGGGTGGAGGTTGCCAAATCGCGCAAGCCCTGCGTGCTGGAAGAAAAAGTTGAGCGGTGAAGACATTTTCTTTGATTAGCGGCCGATAGCTTCATGTTAAAGGATTGCATACCCGAGCCATGGTAACGGCGTCGGATCCAAACTAGTAAACCCTTATTTCAATTTTGCTGGGAGCTTCAAGGCGTCTGTTTTCACCTTCTCAGTCCTTGTTCTTGTCAAAGTTTTTTGATCCTTCCCAGTCGTGGTTTATAAGCTCGAAGGAGAGACCCACTCTTGGCGGTGCGCGGATTAAGACCCGCAAGTGGAACATAGCAGTTCCCTTAGACCCTACGGCATTTGCGGATGCAGTGGTAACAACGTGTACAGTCAAAGTCGAAAGGAGAAATTCACTGTTTGTTTGTTGAGATTGATAGTGAATGTGTTGTTGCCGTCACTGTTTGTCGAGGTCGCTATGGTTGCCATGCTTTTTACAATCTGTGGTGAGATACATGGTCTTGCCTCTCGACAATCCAATAACAAGTATGGATCCCCAAGTGGTGGTGCTTTTCTCTGGAACATGTATAATACAATATGGAGGTCTGAGCTTGGCCATAGTTAGCAATTAAATGCAGATTGATATATAACGCCATCATATTTTTGGGTTTTTATATAGCAGGATGTTTCATTGTCGAGGTGTTCACCTATTAAACTCTTTTAAAAATAACCAACAATTCAACTATGTGTCTGATGCCAGTACTTAAAGATCAAGTAGCAGTAAGGCTCAATATGGATGGTTGTCCATATAGTATGGCAGTTGCGGATCTAGGGAAGGATCCCTCATTAGTGGTAGACGTGGAAGTGGTTTCCTAATGAGGTTATGCGGCAGATTGGGATGCTCTCCAGTAATTGACTTCGGGAGGTCCTTGATTCGGGAGTTGAGGAAGGGAACTCGGGAATCCAACTTGCCAACTACACCTTTCCCGGAGGGTTACGAGGCAAACTTGATGGAGCATCTACTGATAAGCTTGATTATTTTGTTATTTTCATGTAATGTAATCATTAAGGGGGGATGTTGGAGTTAATGCTTACATTCCGTATTTGAGAAATTGGTTTGTGATGGTTGATAAATTCTCTCAACGACTCTCTCTAAATTAGGAATAAGTTGGATCTCAAAAACTCTATTTAATAGAGTGATCTGAATGTAATCTGTGTGTGAGTGTATTTGCACATACACCATTTGTGCATAATATATGATTAAGTTTTTGTGATTGTGTTATTTTAGCTGTTTTTATCAATTACAATGTTGGACGACAATTACAAATCAAATGTATGATGGTGTCGAGATATTAAAGAAAATAACAACCATATTTTATAACATATGGTAATCATATCACAACGGTTAAGCCATGACATGTGAACAGTTTGGATAGGTCATATTGATGGCATAAAAAAACACAGTGGTGGTTATAAAAAATTTCCACCATATACTATGGTTGACGAATCAAAACAATGGCGGGACATAAACAATGTTTGTAACCATATATGTTATATGTCATATTGTTGGTAACCGTTGTAACGATGGATAAACATGGTACACATGCACCAAAAATATAATAGTTCCACGGGTTTGAACCTACGACCCTCTCTTTGCTAATGAATATGCAACCACCCACCAGCGAGGGTGCCACGCCAGCACCATTTGTTAACTCTGCCGGGAGGATTAATACTTATGGTGTTCATTTGCAACAGGGGTGGAAGCAGACCGACGGGCCAAGAGAGAAATTCCGTAACAGAACAGTGCGTGAAACTGTGAAGTGGAAACCTTGACGCAAGGGTATATTTTTTTTGATGCTGTGGGAATCTGAAAGATTCCTTGGCGTTACAAAAGTGCCCATGTCAAAAAGGGTCATGTTTATAATCAAATTTACGACTTTTAGCTAGGAATATGATGTTGTAGTTCGTTTTTCTATCCGAGCAACCCATTTTCAGGTTATCCCCCTATTTAGAAGTATAAGGTGTAATTTTGACATGTATTTATTTGATTTTGATGAGATGAATGAAGAGGCCTCCCCACTTTGAGCATGGCCTGAAGAAGTAGTCCACATTGGACGAAATATGTTATCAAACTCTTTGGGTACCTTATCTTCATGGTTTCCTTTATGTTTTCTCTTGTTTAAGTGTATGCGTATGTGGTTTTCATTCTCTTTTACATGCAATTCTGAATACATCACTGAAGAAAAGGTCACTTTCTATGCTATGAGTGTTGTATGAATTTTGGTGTTGGGCCTTGTCCCCTACCTTTTGCCTAAAAAATAATTGTTTTCTAATTCTTTAGGGAGTTTACCCTCATTGTTGGCAATCACTCACCAAAGATGGTCCGTGACCTTAGGCCCTTAGGCCATAAGTTATGAGAGTAGGATATTTGGTGGTCACCTCTACTTATTCATCTTCTATTAGAATTTAGCATGACAAGTGTTGCGGGCCTCTAGTCCTAAAATATCAAAGCAAATTGAGTTGGGGAGAAGTTGGAGGAGTTGGGATCATGATGACATGTGCACGACCCTGACCTCTCTAATAGGAATTGAATTTGAGTGCAGTGAAATGAATCCAAGACAGGATGACATATGAATGAGTGTATTTCCAACCAGGATAACATGTGTGTGGGGAAAACCCACTTGGTGTGTGCAAAGTTGTATTTCTAAAGGGACCCAAGAACATGATAGTAACATGGCCTATAAATTTCAAGGTAATCTAAAGTATTTGTCAGACTTTTTGGTTTGACGACCCTAACCAACTATGTTATTGTATTGAATGAACAACCTAGAGACCCATGATTGCAATGAAATGGTCAGTGGATCGACTATAACAGAGAGTTGTCATGGAACATGATGGGGTGGGTCTAGTGGGACCACAACCCTAATTCACATGGTGGGATAAGTTACGCTCTCTTGAATTCCACTAAGGAACCAGAAGGAGAGTGAGACTAGAAAGGATCACATGGAAGGTCCACGTGGGTTCCATGTGGTGGTTTCTTACAAACGCGACACAATTTGGTTGGTCAAAATTTGAACGAGCATAACTTTTAATCCGAGATTTGGATGTAGATGAATTCTATATCACTAGAAATATCTTAATGAGCTGAACTTATTGGTGATATCTGACGCTGAATTCCATACACTTCAGAGTAGGAGGATTTTTTTAATCCCATCTTCATAATAGACCATGGATATTGTGTTAAACAATAAGTAACACGTCCCATTGTATGAGGAGAGAAAGGATCTTGGAGGGAGTGTTATAGAGTGGTATCAGAGAAAAGGTTTAATACTAGACCTTTTGGGATACAAATTTGGATCTTTGTTATAGAATGATCTCAGAGCGAAGGTTCTACATTAGACCTTTGGAGATACAAATTGGATCCTTAATACGTAATAGTGTCAGTGCATGGTTCAACACTTGGATTGAATGGGCCTAAAGGCATAATGTTAGAAGCTCTATTTTGAATTATAGAGAATAGTATATTGATTGATAGATGATTGTGTGTGTATATGTGGGATGATTTCAAAATGATATTTTCTATGATTACCGACATGATAAATTGCTTATATGTTAAATCATTTTCTTGCTGCCATACTAATCTTATATTGGATGTATCAAATAGATCCACATCTACTTGCTTAGTGCAAACATGCCAAGGTAATGGATAAATAGGTCTATCTGTATTTGATTTGACTAACATATTTATGTGTATGACAAAACATAAGAAGACATTAAGATACAATACTAAAATCAAGGAATGAGCAACAAAATTGTGTAATACAACAATAATATATCCCAACATTGTTAAGAAGAAGAGTAAGTTGAGAAAATGAGAGAGGAAGACTCCCCTGAATAGATGGAAACCCTTAGAAGTTTAAGGACGAATTGAGAATTTGTAAGGCTAAAAATGAAAAGATCGTAAAATCTAAAGAAAAGCAAGCAAAAGTAAATGAAATAATATTGTAAATATTATCAGATTTGCAAAGAAAAAAGCAACATGAGCTAGGTGCCAACTACCTAGGAAAATAAAATTCTAGTCAAAGTACGTCAGGACTTTTTTAGCATGAGTTGGAAGTTGATGGTGTAGAAAGTATCAAATCTAAGAAAAAAATAAGCAGTAAAGTGAAGATATGGTGAGAGGGAGAACTCCACTCAGTGCACTGGAGAGAAATACAGACAATCATGAACAACTTTCTAGTGATGCAACTAAGAGATATCATCAATAGAGGAGGAATGAGAAAAACTTAATTCTAAAGGAATTTAAGAAGGAAAAACCTCCTACATTTGATGGAGAAGTCAAGAAGGCCAAAGAGGAAAAGACATGGTTACTAGGAATGAAGAAGTACTTTAGAGTGCATGACTACTCTGATAACGTGAAGGAAATGGTATCCATTTGGCTTGAAATACAAGGTTGATATCAGGTGGGAAGACCTTAGGAATGTCAAAGACAATAAGAGAAAGAGTTATCTTAAAAAATATTTTAGAGATATTTTTAGGAAAAGCACCTATTTATAAGGTACTATGACGAAAAGGTTAAAGATTTTAATGAGCACAAATTGGGGCAACTTACAACCAATGAGTACATTGATATATTCTTGGAGCTACTGAGGTATGTGCCTTACATCAAGGATGAGAAAGTAAATATTCAAAGGTACCTCAGTGGGTTTCCATAGGCCTACTGGGATATAATTGAGTCTGATGAGCCAAAAACCTTGTAGACCACCATATGAAAAACTAGGTATTGATATGAACAATCCAAGCATAGTGAATGAATTTTGAACTAACTAGAAAATAAGTGGTAGGCCCAATTTTAGGGGAAAAGGTTAGAAATACTCAATGCAATAGCTAGGGAGAAGGAATCTGAAGTTCACCACACTTGCCAAGGGTGAGATTCAACAAAAATATACTATTTTAGTATAGATCGATTCTCTAACCCAAAAAAGGAGGGGCCCAAGGGGTTCAGAAGGGGACAATATAGTGTTGTACATGTGGAGAAAACCACATGCAAAAAGGCTATCCTCAGTGATAGTAGAATGGCCTAATTTTTCATAATGTGCAAGAAGGAGAGAAAATGAATGAGGTGGATCAGAACATGCCACAAATCTATGCCGTGTTGGAAAACATGTAGGCCAATCATCAAGCTTTAGTGACTGAGATGAATGATATGGTCGTTAAATGACCTATTTTGATTTTGATTGACCTAGGTTCTAATTTCAGTTATGTTATCCCAAAGGTCACAAAAGCATTTGTGCATTGCATAAGAAATCACATAAAAAACATGGCTGATTAAGTTATCTATTGGAACCAAAAGAAAAGTTGCATACATGGTGCAATCATGTTTAAGGGAAATCAATGACATGCCCACATTGGTCAATTTGAATTTGTTTCCATTAGGATCCTACGATGTGCTAGTCAAAATGGACTGACTAGTGGCCCACAAGACAAAGATTGACTACTACAACAAGAGAATGCCTTAACGACGCAGAAATAAGAGTAATGTTGTAGGGGATGATAAAGCTCATGGTTGTCAGATAATATCAACACTAAAAATGAAAAGATGTAGCTGAAAGGGATGTCCATTATATGTAGTCAAGGTGAATAGTGAAGCAAAAGATGACAAAAAATAGAATGTGAGAGCATCCAATATTAAAACAATCAATGATGTATTGATGCAACTAGGTTGCATCAAAATAAAAACACACAAGTTGGAAAAGCAAAGCAAGGGGCACAAAAGCATGTTCTATCCCCAATGATGGATTTTCTATTATTTAAATCATTCTCCCATGTTACATTTAGTATAGAAATGGTCTCCTTTATATAAGATGACGTGACCAAAACCAATACATCATAAATGGAAAATTAGTTCCATTATTCTCTCAACAATTTTCCCATCTCCTATGATATCTCAACAATCTCCCCATGATTTTCTCAACAATCTCATCCCTATATTCACTCAAATCTCTCCATTTCTCATACCTATGTAGAATTTCTATAATAAGTATACACTCTCACATTTTCTCATCATATTATTTATTAAACATTACAAAAATGAATAATTCTTTCCCCCCTTCGTAATGAGTATTAAACTGGTCCCTTTTTGTCTTTCCATTGTTG
Organism: Pinus taeda; assembly: GCA_000404065.3. Lineage (NCBI taxonomy): Eukaryota > Viridiplantae > Streptophyta > Pinopsida > Pinales > Pinaceae > Pinus > Pinus taeda. The sequence goes on along the minus strand of APFE031298425.1, from coordinate 293,013 downwards.
TCCTTTTTTTTGGTCTTCTTCTCCTTTTGCCTTTATACTTGCAAACACATACACTAGTTGAATTCCATATAAAAGAGTGTCCATCCATTTAAGTACATGGTCGCCAGCCATTGTATCCCTTGGTTCTCTAGGAAACTCCTTCTCGTACATGGTTCATCACCCATTATCTGTGTCACAAATACCTTTTATATGTACCTATTTCTCCCCTTTCCACCTTTGTCGTCATCTCTCACCTATGTTTATGTCTCACCCATAAGCCTGTTGTTAATGCTCCTGCATCAAATTCTGTACGAACGAAACATTTCATGGTCTTCTAACCATGGGTTCCTCAACTCTCTCCTTAGTTTTCCTTTGACTCAATGGTCACTCCTAACAACTTCAAATTGACACTTGAGCTTCTTACATTGAATAACTTAGAACACATGGTGACAAGTTGGTTTTGGAAAACCAACAACCTTTTAAAAATGGTTTTAAACTTACTATGACCTCTAAGGGAAAGCTCTCTCTCTTACCTCATATGCTTACATCACATATGGCTCAGGTACGTACACTTCCTTAACTCATGACCATCAAAACATTCTTCACTAAGGACCATTTAAACTATTAGGGATTCTTGTTCATGTATTTATTACCACACACAAAACTTTATTTATACCTCGCTTCCTTTGATTCATGCTTTCATTGCTTCACTTTTGCTGCTTGGCTGTGTTGTTTTCTGTCATTTCCTCCACCTTATTTGCAACGTTCTCCTTGCTTGTTCACCTTGGGCTCCTTTTGTTCACATGTTGACGTCTATCTTCTTCAACTGTATTTATCATCTCCTTATGGCATGGAGTTTGTATCTTTTGTCATTTTACAATGATTTCTTCTAAACCCTTTTCTGACTATTTGTAGTCTCCTTTCCTTTGTTGAGCTTCTCCATGTTCACTGTAGCTACAAATAGTCTTTATAGTAACAAGTCTGTTTCACTCTAATACACAATATCTCACCAAGCTTCTCTTGCTAAACTTGGCCTTTTGGTATTCTTGCTTCCTTCTGCTAGAACCTTCTATGCTTATTCTACTCTTCAACTATCATACATGTAGACTTTTGCACCTTCTCACTTCTTCACAAGGGCTTTGCCTTTTATCTAGACAACTCTACCCATATTTGTAGTTGTGGAGATGTCTCTACAACTTCTACCCAACCTCAGCTGGAAGTTGTTATTCTTTCATCTCTGCTTCTCTACTATAAGGGTTTCTGCCACATATCTTCTCTTTGAAGTCTTCTTTAGTCTTCCTCTTTCTGCATCAACCTTCTTCTTTTTGTCACTTGTTTTTGTCTTGGAGTCTTCTGTTTCTTATTCTTGTTGTCATCTTTTTTTCTTGATTTAATCATAGTATTCTATTCTATAATTTCTCTCAATGTATTCTTCTCCTTTATTGATTATTTCTTTGATTAATTCCTCTATAAAATAAATTCTTATAGGATGAACATCTTCATCCAACAAGATACCTACAATTACATGCTTACAAAATGTGTTTCTTGCTGGGTTGCACAAAATCCAACAAGATACATATGACTTTGATTTGGAAAACTCAATTGATGCACCATTGTCATGATTACAACTTTAGTTTCCTTTGACTCTAGACTCTCAATAATGACTTGACCATAAATTTGAACTTGGGTATCAGGTAACACTGATCATGCACCCTTTACAACATTCAATAAATTTTTAGTGACTCGAGTTTGAACTTGACTCTAATTTTCTTCATATCTTCCTCACATTATTTCCTCTGATGATTCCCTGCTACCCCTATAAATATATTGAATGCATAGCCCCCTCACCGATTCATACTCAGGATTGTCTACAAACCGAAAACCCACACCCAGTAGGAACTAAATTCTACTGTTACCATGCCATTATACCATGTTTGACTTGACTATTTTGACTCTGGGTCCTCCTTGGCCTGTTGGTTAATTATTCGACCTCAGTAGTCATGAGGACTACACCTCTCTTTCTACTCAATAAATTTTCTTGTAATAAATTATATGCACCTTCACCACACTAGTTGATTTCATGCAACTAATTTAAATAATAATACCTAACATTAGTAGAATCAATTTTAACACCCATGGAATTTTATAATTAGCACACACATGTTATCATAGTTTTAGAATAAGTGCTTAATAAACTAAATTTCTTATCCTAAATCACATGCATGATAGCAGTAAAATAAACCTATGAGTAGATATTTTTATTATCATAGCATCTATACATATTAGGTGTAAAAACCAATTTGTAAGTAGTTGAATTCATCATCTTAGCATACATGCATAAATTATAGCTATAGAATTCAATCTATAGGTAGTTGGATATGCCTTCACAGAATGCATGCATAATAGCTATAGAATTTAGTTATAAATATCTAAATTGGTAATCACATATTATCTTTTTATTAACCATAGCATCAATTCTCAAAAGACTAGATGTGTATTGACAACATTCTGAAAACATCATTTACACATAATTACTTGCATTAAGAAATACGATAGAATAACAAATAGTCTAACCAGTATCATCGTGAAGGAAACAAACTTGAGAATCTGACACCTTCATTACCCAACCTTGCACTGAATTCCTCCAGCTCACCCTCGAGCTGAGATACACCTTCTAGGCTATCAAAAAAATCTATTGATCCCTTCAATAGGTATTTAATACCTTTCTTCCATGATTGATTTTCCCTCAGCGATGTCCCGCTTTTGTGGTCCTTTGCGTCCACTTTCCTAGGCTTTTTTCTTGAAAGCATTCTTTTCTCTCTCATGGCACTTGATTCTTATCCAGGCTTAGCATATTTCCCCAAATAAGCAATTCAATGGATTTTCTCTCTGATCCATTAAATTTTATCTATAATCTTTATCATGGAAGAGTTATCTCAATCTCATTTACTAATGAGATTTTTGTTTTTCTCTTGAAAGAATATTGTACTCATTTGGAAAGAATCAGGTGTCTCATTTCCAAGCGATTTCAATCCAATTATTTATTTATTAATAAAATAATTCATTGACATAATCATTGCATTGCACTTCATGGATTTTCTGCAATTGATACTAGCATAACTCAGTCTAAACAAATAAACAACATTACAACAACAAAGGGGTATTACAAAGGCTTTCACCAGGCGAAGAAGAGAAAATGGGAGAAGAAGGCAAAGGGTCAACTTGACGCTCAACTTGAGGTTGATGTTGTTCAGGTGGAGAACTTGGTTATGAAGCAGTTTGGACATTCGGAACCAAGAAGGTTAAAAACAACTAAACTAGTAAACATATAGTAAATCTAAGAAGGGACAACATAGCCATATAAGAAGCACCAATATTTCAAAAAGGAGAAAAAAGACTAGGATTCCTGTTAGAGGGGTTTCCTTGACTGGAAGACTCTAGAATTATTTCCATCGGACTCAACCTAAAGTCTTCTAAGGAGTAGAAAGTGGGTTAATTAATTGATTTTGAAAAGTAAAAACACAAAAAATAAAGAGGGGTAACTAGGCATATAAGGATTACCAATCCACTATGAACTGAAATATATAGTTAAGTACATGCAGGAAATATCCCTGAATGTTGTGTTCGGTGCATCACAGTGACAAGGCGAACGACTCGATTACCTATGGCAAGTTTGAAACTTAGTGGGGACTTCCAAAATATACCCGGTGGTACATGGAAGCACAATCTATAGTTGTCTAATGTGTAATCGTACGATGGGGGTGTTCTTATATACTCGATGTACATGGAGCTTTGTCTTATACACCAAAATGTGTGTAGAAGAACGTTTTGATATATTCTAATGTACGTGGAAAACCAACCAATCCCAAGATGTAACGCTGACAAGTAACAACCACTCCTATGTTTTGAGACGTCAGAAAATGTCTTCTAGCCGAGACCACTAAATATGTCTTTAATGTTTCAAATTCTCCTTAGGTTAATTGATAAATTTTAATGTTGATCTTGATTAAAGTTTTAGTTCAAGGATCAAAACAAATTCACCTAAACTCCTAAAATGAAACCATCATGAGAAATGAACTCTTTCTATTCAATGAAAATCTAACTAAGGAAGGGAAGGAGTTTCAAACAATGGTGTAGAAAAAAAGAACTTCCAAACAAGATATTAAAACTTACTTTTCCAATCAAAAAATTCAAATCCCTAATGCATGAGAAAATGAAAATTTTCTTTTGTTTCCTTTTCAATTTTCAAATGTAAAGAAAAACTAAAAAGTGACTAGACTATTGAATCAAAAAGTATTCAATCATATTAAAATTGTAATATAAAAAACCTTTAACAAATCATTAACCAAGTTAAATGATTAAAATCCTAATTTACAAGAAGGAAACCACACTAAATTTCAAACAAGTTGTTGACTTTACAGACTCAGGAAGATACTACAAACAAGGAAGAATTCAAGCAAGGTAGGGAAAATGCAAAACATTTACACTTCTAGGATTAGCGCAGGTGCAATATGCACACTAGTGCTAGTCATCACACATACAAAAGTGATAAATTTCGCTGGGTCACTGTGTCTTAGAACAAAAAGTGTGATGGGGCTAATTTTTCTCAAAACACGCAAATAAAACCCTAACCAAGCCCGAAATTAGGCTTTCCTAGGTCCAATGACAGTATGAACAAGACAAATAGAGTTGATTTTAGAGGTCCTAAAAGGATAGGAAAAGAAAACCACTAATGACCATCCCATTCCCCAGTGGCGTCACCAAGTTTTTTTGTGGATAAATTCCTTCTACGGGGACAACCAATCTCCCTAGACCTAGTGGCTTAGCCTAGAAAAGACCAAGATGAAACTGCAATTCTTTCCTTAGAGATGCTTGACATATGGAAAGAAAAACTACTTGGAATCCAATGCAATCTTCCTCCTTGTCCTTACTTGTTAGCTCTAGCTCTAACTCCAATTTCATTGGTTGGAACCTACAAATCATCCAAAAAAGCAAGAGAACCAAAAGATACAAATAACATATACAAACAACTATAAACAATAATCCATGCATTCATGTTCTACATATTCATAAATAAGACATAAGTATAGGAGAAACAATGCACTCTGTATTAATAAAAGTAGGAAAAGATTACTGTTTAGTCAATTTAGTGTTCCTAAATTGATGTCATTAATTGTCAACCCGGGGCTCGTAAACTGATGAAGTGAAGGTGTACTATATGTACTTAAGCAACCTCTTAAAGCTTTTTGTCGTTTGGGGTGTTGTTTGTGGTTAA
>APFE031298425.1:239894-285758 GCA_000404065.3 Pinus taeda | reverse complement strand
TTAAGCAACCTCTTAAAGCTTTTTGTCGTTTGGGGTGTTGTTTATGGTTAATTTATCTTCCTAAGATGGAGTGATGTATCTATAAACAGATGAGTGATGGTGTGTGTAAGGTGAATTCTAGATGAGTGAAGGTGTGTGATTAGTGGTTTCTAAATACTTGCTGAAAAGGAAAAACTTGAAGGAAATAAATGAATTAAAATGAACTGAAAGCAAAGAACCACTTTCTAATGGCATTAGACACCATTCATGCTGCTGCAAATAAAAGGTAAGAAAAACACTTAAAAGACCAATGATAATGTTTATTTCTTCCTAACTCTCTGCCTCTAACACATAGTACTGTGTAAGACACGATTAGGAAGTAGCTAAAGATAAGTCTAAGAAATGATAAAAATGAGAAAAATCTACTTTAAAGACTAGTTATAATGTTTTGCTCTTTCTAACTCTCTGCTTCTAGCACATAGTATTGTGTAAAGCACGATTAGAAAGTAGTTAAAGAGTAGTCTAAAAAAGTACCCAAAGTCAGCTGCAAGTTATTAGTATTCTGATCTCAAAAAGATAAACAATTTATAATAAAGAGACCATTCATATGTTAGCAGGCAGATTTGAGAAATAAAGCTAAAAATCAGCTAAGAAAATAAAGTAAAGGCAACAACTTTGAATCTGTCAACTGAAACTACCACTAGATAATAAGCAAATACATAACACACAATCAATCCCGGGTTAAAAACCTGCAAAAGAACAATGCTGATCAGCTTAAAATAAAGGCTGGAAATGAAATAACATAAAGGTGAATTACGTTGTACATGTATCAAGAAAAAGAAATGCTGAATGAAAATAAGGAAATGCTGAACATAAAATACTGTACAAGGCTAACATGAACAGGGGCCCTCCATTCATATAACCCAAAGAAGACTCAAGGTATTGAAAACTTCAGAACAACACTGCTTCTATTACTCCATGTGCAGAAAATCACAGTCAAGAGTGCTAGAACAACACTATTAAAACAGAGTCTTGAAATGCACTAAAATTATAACAAGTTCATAAAAACACAGCAATTAAAACGTTATCTAAGCATACGCAGACGCAAGTTTTTATAGGCATCTGAAAGATAGGCTAACGTGTACAGCTAAAACTGAAAAATAACTGACTGTCATGCATAATAAAGGTTTAATTAACACGTCATAAGCCTGCGTGGATAGCTGGAGGTTCTGGTCGTTATGGGCATTGAATCCAGAGTTGGATTATGTCTCCCACAACCTGCGTAATATGGACAAGTCACCGTTTGAGCTGACGTGACCCAACAGCTTATGCATCACCGTTAAGCTGCCTTTGTTGACCGTAACTTGCCCCTTGTTGACCGGAGGTGCAGATGACGTGGATGGCTGAACCAATAGCATAGGAACCTCGAGCACCTTGATTCCTAAGTGCCCATGTGGCTCATTTGGAAAAATGGCATGTGGAACCTTGAGATTAACAAAAAGGCTGCGGAATCACCAGATGGCCGCAGAATCGGCAGAGAGCTGCGGAATGCCTGTAAATATGTCAAAATCTAAACAAAACAGTCACACATTAGCAAAGCTCACTTGATCATGCTTAATGACATCTAATGTAATGATTTGGGTGGTTTTACCTTGAAAATGAGGCAAAAGAGAGAGGTAAGTGATGTAAAACAGTAGGTAATAGTGGATGGTGAGGTGTAAGTTAGAGGCTCTACAAGTTGTGACTGGAATAGATTGAAGAGGATGGAGACCCCTGATATTGCCTTCTTCTTTAGCTTTGTGGATGAGACGGCTTAGGCCTTCCATGAGGATCACAAAAAGGAAGGGGGAGAGAGGGTCTCCCTGCCTGATGCCCCTGGAGGGGATGAAGGTTTCTGAGGGTGAACCATTGACGAGAATGGAGAAGGAGAAAGACTTGATTAGAGCTAATATCCAATTGATCCATTGTTGATCAAAGCCGAAAGCTGTAAGAACAGCTTCCAAGTAATTCCAATTTACCTTGTCAAATGCCTTGGAGAGATCCAGTTGCATGAGCATCCCAGCTTTTTTCCTGGTCTGAAGAGTGTGCACCATTTCTTGTGCTAAGAGGATATTGTCTTGAATTTGTCGACCTTCTACATATCCATACTGTTCTTTTCAAATGAGATTAGGCAGGATGGGCTTGAGCCTATTTGCTATGACCTTAGAGATGATCTTGTAGATCACATTGCAGAGTGCAATAGGTCTGAACTTCTCAGGGGTATGAGAATTCTCCTCCTTTGGGATTAAAGCCAAGAAGGTGGAGTTGAGCGATTTGAGAATGGTGCCTGAGCGTCTTGAGTCTTCAACCACTTCCCAGATTTCTGATTTAATGGTTGGCCAGCAAGCTTTGTAGAAGTTGATGGTAAAGCCATCTGGGCTAGGGGCTTTATCATTAGGCATGCTCTTTATGGCCTCCTCCACTTCCTCCATTGATATTTCTTTGAGGAGGGCAAGATTTTGATCATTTGTTACCACTTTGGGGATGGATTGTGTTAAACTGTTAATTGCTTCTGCTCTATCTGCATGCGTTTCCTGGGCAATGTGTTTGAAATGCTCTATGAGGAGAGAGGAGATTTCCCTGTGATTGTGAAGAGTATCGCCTGCTTCGTTTTTAAGATTGAGAATTTTGCTTGCACTTCTATAATCAAGGGTGGACCTGTGGAAGAATTTTGTGTTTTGCTCGCCCTCTTTAAGCCATTGCACTCTGGATTTCTGTTTCCAAAGTGTTTCTTCTTGTAGGCTTCGGTATTGCCATTGGGTCATTAGTTCTTTTTCCAGCTCCTTTGATTCCTCAGTGATGTTGCCAGAGGTCCAACTTTTATGTATGTTCTCGAGCTTGCCTTCTAGAATGGATTTTTCCTTGAAAATGTTGCCAAATTCTGTGATGTTCCAGTGCTTGATTTTGCTTTTAATATGCTTGAGTTTGCTTTGGAGTTTGAACATTTTGGTACCTTGGACGTTAAGTGGTTCCTGCCACCACTTCTCTAACAGTTTAACAAAATTAGGGTGCTGTAACCATAATTTTTCAAAGCGGAATGGCTTGTTTCTCGGGGTGCCCAAGAAGGCAGCCTCTAGAGAGATGGGCCAATGATCCGAACCCCCACTAGGGAGAATATCAGAGTTGACAGTGATGTCCTCTAGAACGATACTCTCTGAGATGAGGAACCTATCCAGGTGAGAGGCGATGAGATTCTGTCCACCCCTTTTGTTGTTCCAAGTGAAGGAGCAGGAGGGAGGCTGCACATCCACCAGTTTTACAATTTCAATGAAATTGGCAATGGCCCCCGTGTCCCTGTTGAGCTTTCTTAACCCTCCCTTCTTCTCCAGGAGGGTGGTGATCATGTTGAAGTCTCCGCCCATGATGATTTTTGAGGCATGATGTCGAGATTGCAGACTTCTGAGAGAGTTGAGGAAATGGAATTTTTCTTCTAGTCTTTGAGGGCCATACACATTAACACAGAGATAAGTTTCAGAGTTACCTGTGATTTGAATCTCCGTTGCTATGTAGGAATGAGTGGCTTTTGAGGCAAGGACATTGATTGCTCTTGTGTCCCAAAAGGTGGTGATACCTCCTTCCCATCCTTGACTGGCAACTTCAATGAAGTCGAGAGGCTTACCTAATTTTTGACTGATGCTTTTCATGTGAGAGGTAGAGCATTTTGTTTCTTAAATGAACATAATGTCCGGCTTTTCTGTTTGGAACTTCCTGATAAGAAGTCTTTGTTTTGCTTGGCTGTTGAGCCCTCTTGCATTCCATGAAATTATTTTCATTGGTAACCAAGATTAAAAATGATAGGATGGGAAGGCTTCTAGAGCCTTCATTTTACGTGAGTTCAGCATTAAGATCCCTAAGTCATGAAGAACCTCTCCATTTGTCCTCCTTCCCCTTTTCTTTTTTGGTTTAAAGCCAGTTGGGTTGAGGGAGATGTTTTTGGAGTGGTTGCCTGTTCCTGTTGCTATTCCCAGTCTCCTGTTTTGCCTGGCCAATTCGGCCCTTTGTCTTGCAATGAAGAGATCGCTAATCTTTTTTAGTTCTTCTTCTGGAGCATTTTCAATGCCTTGCGCCTTCCAGTTTTCCTCTAGAGCTGGTAGGTTTACACCTTCTTTTTCCAGAGCTTCGTTTAGTTCTAGTTTGTCATTGCCCCCGTCACTGTTTAACATCTCTGTATCTTCGTCTTGGGTGCTTTCCTGTTCTTGTCTATTGTCTTTGGGACTGTGGGGGTTTTCACCTTGTTCTTTCTTGTTTTTTTTTGGTTGGTTCTCTGGCCCCTCTGTGTCCCTCTCATCTGCTCTTATCTCTTCTGTGTCTGTGTCTATTTCCAGAACCCTGAAGGGGTTGAGGATGCTGCTTGAGACGACCTCTGTTCTATTTGGTCTTCTTCTATTAGCTCTTTGCCTGGTTTTCGGTTTGGTGAATATCTCTTTATTCTGCACCTCGGGCAAGGGTTTGCTTGCTTCTTCCGATCTATTAAGAGGGAAATCTCTTACTAGATGCCCGTGTTCGTGACATTTTCTGCAGCGAAACGGGATTTGTTCGTAGTCAATGGCCTGGAAATAGTCTTCGTCCCGAAACTCCAGCCAAATACCTTCATGCAGGGCTCCAGATACGTCCAGTTCCACACAAATTCTGGCACAGGAAGTGTATTTGCATTGAATAGTTGCTTCAGAAGCTTTGACAAAGGTGCCCAACTTATCTCCTATTTGCTTGAGAGTTGCTAAACCCCAATAATCTATGGGGAGGGAGAAAAGTCGGATCCATACAGGAACTTGAGTGAAGGTCTCGTTTTCAGGGACGAAGTTGGGTTTCCAAGGTCTCATATAGAGACCCACTGATGCAAAAAAATATGGACTTCCGTCGAACACCCTATCTTTATCTTCTAGGTTTGTAAAGACCACAGTAAAAAAACCTTTAGCTCCTAGCTGTAAATTAATGTCACCTTTGGGTCTCCAGTGCTGTTTGATCCATTGGCATAGGGCTCGCTCCGTTGGCCACAGCCCCATAAATTTACATATGACCGCATGCTCCGACATGTGCTCCTTGTGAGCTTGAATCTCCGGGTCTGTACAGACCACTCTGAGTGCCTCGTTCTTTTTTGGCTTGCAGGCTCCCTGGGGGGCTTTGTTTGTACCAGAGGTGATGGGTGATTCCCTGTCTTTTCCTTCTCGTGCTTTCCCTTGCTTCTCTTTCTCGTTTTCATCAGTTGCCTGGGTCTGCTTTGGGCCCTCAGCTTGATGATTCACAGCAGCCCCGAGGGAGCTATTTTCTATTTCCTTATCCTTATGTTTGGAACCCCCTCCATGTTCCGCTGACATTTTCTGCTCCTTGTCTTTTCTGGAGCTACCTGGGTTTCTGCTTTCTCCGTGACCCGAGATTTTTAACCCTTCTTTTCTTGTCTGCTCGTGCATTACAATATTCTTGAACGATGGGGTCCCTGTGGACCCCCTACTGAGCATTTGTCGGGTCAGTCCTCGTCCCCTGCAGTGGAGATCAGCCAGTCTGATGAAGTGCGCTGCCAGAGCTGACTCTGGAATGGCAGGGCAGGGCGTTAAACCCTAGAGCAGAGTTTGCAGCCAATTTTCGCCAGAGCGTTTTTTTCCTCCTCTATCATTAATTAATAGCTTATTTAAGGGTTACAATTAGCATTTTATCATAGATTAATTTCAAGATTATTTTTACTGTTAATTAAAATAAACTTAATAGCATAAATTAAGCGCTACTAAAATACCTCAAATAATAACAACCACACCTTAAAGAATAAAGGCCAGAGGATACAGGAAACAAGGGGGATTTTAAAAGAAAAGAAGATCAAGCTAAACCTAGGGAGGGGAAGGAAGGAAGAAAACGACTAGGAAGAGAGGGTTGGGACCCAACAACTACTGATCTTGAAGCCATCCTCTTTATTGAGATTAATCGGCCTTTTTTCAATCTCAAGGGCTTCCGTAAATTTCCGGTGATGGAATTGCGAAACTTTAGCAATAACATATATATATATATATATATATATATATATATATATATATATATATATATATATATATATATAATTTTGAAGATATTTGAAAGTATTTAGAATAGAATTTTTTTGCAAATCTATTATTATTTGTTTAATAAAATATAAAATAATATTTTAATTAATTTATTATTATTTATTAATTTTTAATATATGATGAAGATGGTTAACGTCCACCGAGACCAAACATTGGTCTATCGGACCTAAAGAAACAAACTATTTATTTTGATTTGAGATTTTATTCCTATGCTCAAAAATCTTGGAGAGAAACCTCCCAAGCTCACTATAATTTTGACATTGTAAAAGGCTAGGAATGTCAGTATTGTAACAAAGATTGTGAAACTGAGATCTAATGTGGTTGTACACGGGGCACTCTAAGAGGAAGTGGTTTTCATCCTCGATGTTCCTATTCTCACATATATGGCAGATCCTTTCTATCCATGACGTTTTAGGAACTGCCCAATGACCTGTTTCACTATGGAGCTCATGATAATTCGTTCTAATCTTTGCTATATTAATTTTCTTCTTTGAGCTACTTAAAATAGAGAGATACTTTTGATCTTCTAGGGTGGGGTTGATGACCTTCTTATAATAACTTAATTTTCTTTTAGTCGCTAAATCTTTCTCACGCCACATTTTTTCTTTGAACTTAGAAGTAACAATATCTTTAATGTTATTTATGTTTTACAATGCATCATTCTCGTTTATCTCCCAATAGTTTAACTAGGCCCTTGCGTCTTTATGCCACCCCCGATTGAGCCTTAGGTGGTTTTCGCTGGAATATAAAGCTAGCTTATGAAATCTATGATCGTCTATGTTATTGAGTTTGTGTTTGTACAACATAAATCTAATCATAGCTAGGCTCTTAATAGTAGAAATACCTCCTTCTATAAGGAGAATAGGATAGGGTGTATTACTTTTAATTTTTAGGTTATAAGTTATAAAAGGCTTCCAATATATATATATATATTATATGGAAGTATTAAGTTGTATTTAAATTCAATAATTAGATTTTATTATTTTAAATGATGATTAATGTTCACTATGACTAATGCCATCTAAGAATTAGGGAATTTAAGAGAAGTGTTTTTCAAAAATGATAGATTACTTTTGTTTCAAAAAATTTTTCTAAAATAATCCACCAGCTAATTTTACTTTAAAACTCATAAAAAAATTTTTAACTTAAATAACCTCAATATAATTAAAATGGAGAAATAAACATTTATATATTTTAAATTTTAAAAAGGTAACTAAACCCATTCAATTTTTTTACATAATATTTATCATTTATTACTAGCAAATCCAAGTATACTTGACATTTATATTATTTTTTACATAATATTTATCGTTTATTACTAGCAAATCGAAGTATACTCGACATTTATAACATAATATATAATATAGCAACTTGAATTTCGCTGCAATCGGACGTAAAAACCGTAAATGCCGAGTTCACGGGGTGGCGGGGTCGACCTTTTCTCTACTTTTCGTTTGGAAACGTTTACATTTAAGGAAACTATAAATAATTAGGGGGTGGATTAACAAAATCGTTGCTTGTGTTTCGGGAAAGATCATTTGGTGCATAATATTTGTGTGTTTAAGAGAGCCGCTGCACAACCTAATGAAAAGGACCTTGGCTTAGGGTGATGAGGCCTATGTTGAAAAGACTCTCTCTAACTAACTAACTTGTAAAAGTCAGGAATGGCTTCTTAAAATTTGATATTCTCCGGGGACAAGGAAATGGAAAGTCTCCATTAGAGACAAGATTAAACAAAATGGCAAAAAACAAAGAAAGTGAAACAAATTGAAATGGCCCCTAGACAATGTATATCCAAAAGGTAAAGCACAACCAAACTTGCTGAAAGAAGTTGGTAGGGATTTCCACTAAGTGGATTAGTCAACTTCAGTTGGTTGCTTCTGTTAGTAAGCCAACTTCATTTAGTTTAATGGTTCAACTTCAATTCCTTGCTTTTAAATACTTAGGGCTCTATGTTAAAGTAAGTGGATAATCATGTTTTACTTTTATCACGATCCTAGGTTTTGGATTTTGTTATTTATATGTTGATTTTTAAAATTTTAATAAATATAATAATAATGATATAATTTTATGGTGGTTTATATTTGATTTTTTTAATTCTTTGTGTGGTTTATATAAAAAATAATTAAGATGTAAAACTAATCATTGTTTTAAAAATTGTGTGGTTTATATAAAAAATGATTAAGATGTAAAACTAATCATTGTTTTAAAAATATTATATTTGATAAAAGTTTTGTAATATAAAAAGGATAGTTTTATGATAGAAGTGTGCAAATTTATGTGATAATATATTTTTTCATTTTACTATTAAGATTTTCAATTATTTGAACGCTATTTTATATAGATGTTATAATATATAATAGTCATAATAATAAGATCATTCAATTTAAAGAATTTTGGAAGAGTTTGGAGCTGTCATCTAATTTTGGGAGACAATTAGAAAGAGTGGAAGTAAAAAGAAATGAGAAGAGTTAATTCTTATTAATTATTTTCAGTTTTTTTTATTTAAATAGCGAATTAGATTACATGGATGAACAAAAAATCAAATAAAAAAGACCAAAAAATTAATGAGAGCAATTACTTCCTTTTTATTTTCTATTTAATTAATGTATTGTCATTAGACAAAAAATGAAAAACATATAATAATAAATGTAAATGAACTAACCCTTCAACCTCATCTAAATAACACAACCAACAAGCATTAAATTATTTAATCAAATTTCTTGTATGCCCTATGGTTTATCTATTCCTTCATGAGAATGTTTAGTTAGGTTTGAAATTATTTAACTTAAACTAAATAATCTATAACAAACAAATTGACATTGGATAAGAGAAGCAAATAATTTAGATTAAACAATTCTACTTTTGGGATTAAAAGCAATGCTAATATAACATTGTTTCAATGCGTAAATATTGAAACTAAATCTTTCAAGAAGACCATCGAACTTTAATTTCATTTGACTTTGGCATCATTTTTCACAAACATTAATATAATGATCTATAAAGTTAAGAATGTTGGTTAACACACATCTATTAATGTTGATACAATAGTAGTTATGAATAAATTATCTCTCCCTTAAACACCACTTCAATGAAGTTAATGAATGTCATTTAAATGATGTTCAATACACATTATGCACATACCATGCCTAGTTGAATTTGACACTAAGAAAATGTCAATGACGCTAAAAGTAATGATAAGAAATGACTAGGGAATGAAAATGATGTCCTTAACGACAATATATAAAATTTAGAGGACATACTTATCTAGAAACCCTTATCCCACACTTTTGCATTCTTGACTTTTGAAAATTATTTCCAAATAATGATGTACAGTAGTGATATCAGTAATCTTGAATTCAAGCTTGATAATTGTGATGATTCTAGTCATAGTACATAACATTATTGACAAATCATAAATGTTATCCAGTTCATACAACCATATATCACCCCCATTGCTAGCCTTGAATTCTTAACAACAAGAAACACAAATTTGAACCATTGGTATAGGAACACAATGAGAAAACCAAAAAAATGTGGGATGGAAATTGCTTAGGGAAAGAGATATATAATCACCTTATGTTCTCATCAAAGAAAATATGCCTATCACATCTTATATTTACAATTCCAAAAAAAAATTAATTTCAAGTGCATTCAATCACTTATATAATCATTTCTAATATATGTAATAATCACCAAGCCTTCAATGCCATCATGATTATAGATTAAATATAATGTAATTTTAAGTTGTAAGTGACTCTGCCATTATGATTTGATATTCCATATTTTCTCTCATAAATGGATTTTTTAAGTGGATAACCATTTCCTTCTACTCTCAATTAAAACCTTTTCAAACACAACCACTTTCATTTTGATTCTACTTAAAAGTAAATTAGATTTAATCAAACCCATATTGTCATTAGTAATTACTAATGTTGAATGAATTAATGGTGATACAAGATAACATACTCCATCAATCCTAAGTTCTAGTGTAATAAATTTTGCAAATGCTTTGACCTAATTTATAGTGTTTTCACAACATTGAAAGGATCAAGTTTTTAGGACAACTAGAAGGAGGACAACTTTTAAGGGATGGCCTATTTTGGTACTTTGTGGAATTTAATACAATTTCATTTCATCTAATTATGGAAAAGATTAAAAGGGACTAAATAATAGAAAAAATTATTCTTCGGTGCAAGATTGAATGGGCTTGAGAAGGAAAAGTGACTAGAAATGAGGGCCTGAAAATAAGGTTTTCATAGCTATTCATACAACTTAGGTGTGCAATAAGGTGGACACAAGAAAAACCATGACAGTAGAAGAAATACGTTCTCAAGGAAGTATTTGAAGCATTGAGTTGGCAATTCCAACACTAAAGCCATATGATCAAGAGGAGTTGAAGTCTTTGACGAAGGCTTCAATGGTTGAATGCCATATTAATAAATTGAAATGGAACCTTTTAAGACTCAAAAGATTCAAATGATTTCTACAAGTCAACTACATATCTAGTTGTAACTAACTTTTACACTAATGCCAAAAAGTTACATATCTGAAATTCAATCTCACAATGAATATAGACTTTTCTTCCAAAGTTATTTTGAGGTGTCCCTTTCTTGATAAGCTTGGTGTCTTCTTCAAGTCTAGTATGTTAATTCAAAATAATCCTATTGATTTTGTCAATATTTAAAATTTTAGAACACCTATTGCATCTTCATGTCTACCCAAATATACTCTTTCTTTCTTCTAGTGCACTTTTATACAAAACACATGGTTACTTTGAGGTCGCTAATAATACTAGTTGTATATGAGTTTCAATAATTTGGATTAATTTAATCATTTGCAGTAGAAGCTTGAAATGTTTAGAAACAATGTCCATAATAATAATAATAATAAAACAATAACAATGAAGAATGGGAAAGCTTGGTGAAATAGGTTGGTATGGACATTCATTTGGTCAAATTTTAATTTGTTACTTCTTTGGTTAGGTCAATTCCAATTTCTTTATTTTTTAGTTAAGTTAATTTTATATGGTTTATTGGGTTAGCTTCACTTCTTTCACGAAGTGAGGTTAATTTCATTTTTTTGTTCCTTTATTTAAGTCAACTTCAATTGATTCATTGAGTAAGTTTTCTTCTTTCAACGAGTTAACTTCAATTGGTTAATTGAGTTAATTTCACTTATTTTACTAAGTCAACTTCAATTGGTTCACCTATCACCTCACTTGTTGCACTAGGTCAATTTCAATTGGTTTCTATTAAATATTGATGTCAAACTTTGAATTGTTGCTTTTAAATACCAAAATAAAATTCTAAAATAAAATTCTTCATCAACATGATGGATACTAAAATAAAATTCTAATTTATAATCTCACCTTGTTATGGTTTGATATCAACCTTTGCTTCCATTTTAGGCAGGTATTATGAATGATACATGACACTTGAACTGGGTTGACCTTTTCCAGATCCTTTCTTCGGTTGGTTCTTTGTTTCTTGTTGATCTCTTGATCTCCCCTATAATTTGTTCTCTACATTAGAACCCCAATCGTCTCCAAATATCTCGAGCTTATTTCTCAAGGCCGACGTGAGGATATTAAAATTATGACTTATATATGTAACATGTGCTTCCAGCTACGAAAAAATATCCTTTGTAGGATCACGAGTATCATTCACCTATTCGTAGGCCATGATTAGGGTTTTATGACTTTTGGCCTAACTGATCTATATCCCCTTCAAATATCCACAATATACCCAAAGAAACCTGCTCTGATACAAATATGATCCGTAAATTGTCGTGGATATTCCACTGGTTAGTTCATCACTTCATGTATGATAAAAATATATTTAAAAATATTCCACTGGATAGTTCATCACTTCATATATGATAAAAACATATTTAAAAATATGAAATCTACACTATTAGGGTTTTATTTATATTTAAATTTCTGGATATGTAGATTATTATTAATTGCATCTGCATGCAAATTAAAATTATGCAGAAAATACTAAACAATAAAATAAAAACTCACAAACCAAGATTTGACACAAATATTCTCTAGTTGCTTTATCACCTATCCCTCTCAGTTATTTTTTTATCACTTATGGAACAAATGCACTCGAAAGAATGGAACCCGTTTTCCTTCTAATGACTCGTTTATAACATAGCTCGATAACCCACTAGTGGTTAGGTTTGGGTACCTCAACCCTTAACCAAATTTACAATATGGACTCTTCTAGAGTATTCTTCATTAGAATCACGTGGTTGGCCCCTTTTCCATTAATAATGGGGGCTAATGTTGCATCCTCTCAAATTATGGTGGTGTAAACAAGATGGTCAACTTCTAAGTGGAATAACTTTTACATAAAGACTAATCGATGTCATTCTTGCATCATTGGAAAGGTCAATGTGTCTATAATACAAAATATGTGTTGTGCTAAAGTGAAAAAATTTTACCTCCTAAAAATTTGTTTGATGCCTCAAAATGCTCCTAGAAGGTTTCAGATCCCAATCTATCAAACTGGGTCCCGCCGATAAAAATGGTCATGTGGGTTGGTTCCTCTACTTTATTAAAAACTTGATTTCTTTACTAACTTAATATAGTAAGATATTTTAGTAAAAATAAAACAATAAAAATAACCATTCCACAAAAAATGCCCAAACCTGAACCCTAAATCTCATTCCAAATATGCCAAAGATTTGGGAGAAGAAGTTTAAAAAGAGAGTAAAAGCATGGTGAATAACAAAATGGTTGATTTCCATCAAAATTTTATATGCACAATCATTTCCCTCTTGAGAACATGCAAACTCTTTGTAGAAAATCTTGTAGATTCATAAGCTCATGCAATGTACTAAAGCATAGGACAAGAATTTACTTTTACTTTCAACCAGCGGAAGCAAATAGATCGATGAAAACAATATGAACACGAAGAAGATAAATCAATAGCACATAACACAAGATGTATCTGTGGAAAGCCACTGCCCAAAACCCCGCTATCTGTATTGGATATCTCAGAAACATGAGTGAAGATACAAAGCTTATTCTCTCCAGAAAAATTCCACACAAGTATGCTCAACTCTCTTAGCTCACAAGCTAGCTCTCGGCCAACACTTAGCCAATTCTGTAGCTCTCCAAGTCCCTAATCTCTTGCGTAATTCCTAGGATGAATAGCCCGTATTTAAAGGGAATTCATGCTTCCAAAGCTGTGTAATCCAAACATAGGATCAATCTTTGATGATTGCTTGATATTTACACTATAGTAAATAATACCACTGATAGTACACTGTCTCTGCACTCTAGTCTCAACTAGGTCTTTCTCAAAATCGACATGCATGAGTTCTCATGAGGGAATATTTAGTTAACTAGAGTAGCACTAGTGGATGCATTAGTGCACCAACTAACTGTTAGTCCTCTATTAGTTCCAAAAACAATTTAGAACTAATTTAACTGAACTTAACTCAGTAAACTGAGTGATCTAAATTCCAACTCAATTTAAACTCATACTCGACCCCTAAAACTTAGGGAGAACATATACACGACTATAAAAAGACTTCCAACTCAAAATTCCTAAGCTAATTAAGTTAATTAAACTTATTTAACTATTTACAAGTTGCTATGAGAATAGAATTCGATTTTAATTCTCAGTTTAATTCAAGGACAAATTAAACTGGAATTTCTTGTTGCCATTTCTCAACACTCCCTCTCAACAAGAAAGGGATTATTAGCGACCTCGATCTTGTCTTTGTGAAAATCGAATTTACATATTCAAAATGCCTTTGTCAAAATGTAAGCATCTTGCTCGTCCGTGGGAATGTACTCTAACAACATAATCCACCTCAATACACAATATCTGAGAGGATGATATCGAATATCAATATGCTTGGTTCGATCATGAAAAACTGGATTTTCATAGAGTTTGATACAACTCTAATTATCATAATAAGTCACAGTTGGATCCATCTGCTGACCAAATAAACCAACCAGGATCTTCCTCATCTAGATGGCCTCACATGTTGCTTAACTCACAACCATGTACTCTGCCTCTACCGAATTGAGTGCAACTGATATTTGTTTCCTGTCGTACCAAGAAATTGTTTCTGACCCAATACTGAAGATCCCTCCTGATGTGCTCTTCTGGTCGAATGGACTCCCTACCCAATCTACATCAGTTAAGCCTTGAAGCTTCACTCCGTCTATCTGTTTGTACCATAATCCATACTAAGAAGTGCCCCTGACGTATCTCAACACATGCTTTTCTGCCTTCCAATACAACTTGGTAGGCCTAACCATTGCTTGACTAAATTGGTTAACTGCATAGCACATATCAGGTCATGTGTTCACCAAGTACATGAGTGAACCCATAAGCTTACTGTAAACAACAACTTCCACTACTTCCCCTGAAGTATCATCCTCCTTCCTCTAGTTACCTTCTAGAGGAGTCTCCATGGATTTGCTGCTCTCCATGTGGAATCTCCTGAATATCTCATTGGAATACTTTCCCTAAGACACAAACAAATCCCCATCTGCCTACCATACCTCTATGCCAATATTTTAATGTATGAGCCCCATGTCCTTGATCTCAAACTCTCTTGCAAGGTCCTCCTTGCAATATTTGATTAGCTGATCATCACCCGTGAGTATGAGATCATCAACATAAAGTACAATAATCAACAATTTACCTTCCACCACTATGTGGTATAGATTCGCGTTCGCTTCACTCTTCATGAAGCCCAACCCGGTGAAGTACTTCCATCCTAGTTTACTAAGGACAGGGTGTTTTCTTCAGCCCATACAACGCTCTCTTGAGCCGACACACATGCGACTCATGTTCAAAGGTATCAAAACCTTCAGGCTTCTCTATGTACACCTCTTCCTCAATCATGCCATTAAGGAAGGTTTTCTTCACATCCATCTGATGTATCTTCCAACCCATCTATGCTGATAGTGCCAATATAGATCTTATCAATGAGTACCTTGCAAAAGGAGCAAAGGTCTCATCATAGTCAGTCTCCTCTACCTGTGAAAAGCCACGGGCCACAAATCTAGCCTTGTGCTTCTCCACACTACCATATACAGCTTTCTTTACCTTGTAAAGCCAACGCAATCTCACCAATGACTTGTCATCTGGTCTCAGGACCACATCCCAAACACTGTTACGAAGTATGGAGTCATACTCCTCCACCATGACATCAACCTCAACTGGCTGTTGCACTGCTTCCTTAAAGGAAGAGGGCTATATCACAACACATTCACCCATAAGAGCCATGTATCCAATGTAACTCTTAGGTGACCTCCTCTGCTTGCGCTGAGAAGTGGGTTATCTCACATTCTCTTGTGCATCATCCAACAATTTGTAGCTTACCTGGTGCGCTTTCTTCCCTATTTGGAAGACTCTGCTTGAGTGGATGTCTCCACTCCCGAATCCTCTGCATGTGGCTGCTCCACATCAATCTGAGGTTCCTCAACCGTAGGAGCTAAAACCTCCTCATCTACATGTAGCTCAAGCTCCCTCTCAAGGGAAACTCACATGGCCTTCTCCTCATCGAATCTGACATCCTTGCAAATCATTGCCATCCTGCTAGTCGAAACGTACACCCGATAGTTGTGAGCTGTATCAGAGTACCCCAAAAATGTCCCCAACTTTGTTGTCAGCTCAAGCTTCTTCCATGCATATTTGGTCACATGGAAATATACTGCTGACCCAAAAATCCTAAAGTGACCAACATCTGGCCTCTTATTGAAATAAGGCTCCTTTGGTGTCTTCATCTCAAGTATCTGATGCAGGCTACTGTTCTGAACATAAACCATTGTGTTTCATGCCTCGGACCACAAGTTTAGTGGTAGGCCCTGATCATGTAACATTGCCCTCGCTACCCCTACTATGCTTATGTTCTTCCTCTCGTCCACCCCATTCCACTGAGGGTTATGGGGTGCCGCCAACTCCCATTTAATCCCTTTTGTTGAACAGAAGTTCTTAAACTCGTACGAGACATACTCACCACTGTTATCACACCGAAGAGCTTTAACCTTTTTGCCTGACTCTTTCTCCACCAATGCTTTAAACGCACAAAACTTTGTGAAATTTTGATCCTTTTTTTTCATGAAAAATATCTAGCATTTACAAGAATAGACATCAACAAATATGACATAATATATGTATTTGGTTGTGGATGCTGTCGACAATGGTCCACACACATCTGAATGGACTCGTTCTAGAATAACCTCTTCTCGACCGTCTTTTCCGTGAAAGGAAGACTTGGTGTATTTTCACAAAGTACACCCTTTGCACGTATCAACTTTCTCAAGCGTACCTTTGGGAAGATCGGCAGAGATCTACTGCAATATCTTCAAAGCCCCATGATGAAAATGGCCCAATCATCTGTGCCACAACTCGCCAATGTCTCGGCTCTGAACCCTTTCTTCTTTTGTGCTCAAAGGAGTGGACTCCTCTACCTCCAACTTATAGAGACTCTTCACCCAAATCCGTATCTTCTTTACTTGACCTGTGGCTATGTGTCAAATGAATGCCTTTCCTTTCGAGATGATCACATCATAGCCTCTATCCTGAAGCATGGAAATGGATACCAAGTTCTTCTTCAACCCTGACACATACATAACATTCTTCAAGGTGAGTGGATCCCCATGCTCCCTCTCAAAAGTAATCATGCCCAATCCAGTAACACTATACTTCCCATCGTCACCCATCTTGATATGCATATGGAGATCTTTCTCCTCTGGGTCATTGAATAACTCTTTGTCGCCAATCATGTGGAATGAAGTTCCACTGTATAAGTACCATACACTTCCCATCATTGATGACACCATGCATGCAATGAGGGAAATATCCAATTTGAAGTGAGAGGCCAAATCCTCACTTGTTGCTCCTCCTGAAAACTTCTTCTTGGACTTCTTCAGTGGACAATTTGTAGCAAAATGACCCATCTCATGAAGATGAAAGCACTTAACTTTCGTCATGTCTTTCTTCTTACCTCTATGATAATAATCTGATTTCTAATGGGAATATTTCCCTTTCCCCTTCTTTGCCTTAATTTCTAAGGCACATTTCTCTTCATCATCAATATTTGATGAAGAGCCATCCTTGGTGTTCCTCCTGATCTCCTCCTGCATCAAATCTGACCATAGTCGTTCCCAATATGGTAGCTTCTCTTGACCATTCACAAAGTCCTGATAACTATGCCAACTCTTTGGGAGTCCTAGAAGAGCAATACTCACCATACCATCCTCACAAACTGTGATTCCAACACTTACAAGTTCATCACGACACTGAGTGAACTTGGTCAAGTATTTTGGAATCGTCTTGCCTTTCTCCATTTTTATTTTTCGAAGTTTGTCCTTCAGTGCCAATTTCCTTTGGCCACTGTTGTTCTGATACAAGTATGTCAATGTTTTCCACATACATACGAAGTTTCCTTGCCATGGAGACTCGAGACAATGTGGTCTCGAACTCCTTCAAGGATTATTCGCCTCGCCTTCACCACACACTTCTTCCATTCGACCAAATTCTGTGCATCCGATGCTGCTAGCTTAGGAATTTCTTAATCAATGAATTCCTTCATGCCATTATCCTCTAGCAAGGAAATGGAAACTCTCCAGGGACAAAATGGAAAAAAAAACAAAGAAAGTGAAGCAAATTGAAATGGTCCCTAGACAATGTATATCCAAAAGGTAAAGCACAACCAAACTTGTTGAAAGAGGTTGGTAGGGACTTCGATTAAGTGGCTTAGTCAACTTCAGTTTGTTGCTTCTGTGAGTAAGCCAACTTCATTTAGTTTAATGCATCAACTTCAATGGGTTTCTTTTAAATACTTACAACTCCATGTCAAAATAAGTGGATGGTGATGTTTTACTTTTATCAGAACCCTAGATTTTGGATTTTGTTACTCATATATTTATTTTTAAAATTTCAATAAATATAATAATAGTGATATACTTTTATAGTGTTTTATATTTAATTTTTTTCAATGCTTTGTGTGGTTTATATAAAAATAATTAAGATGTAAAAGTAACAATTATTTTAAAAATATTATATATGATAAAAGTTTTGTGATATAAAAAGGTAGTTATATGATGAAAGTGTGTAAATTTATGTGATAATATATTTTTTCATTTTACTATTAATATTTTCAATTATTTTAATGTTATTTTATATAGATGGTATAATATATAATAGTCATAATGATAAGATCATACAATTTAAAAAAATTGGAAGTGTTCCGAGTTGTTATTTAATTTTGGGAGACCATTAGAAAGAGTGGAAGTAAAGAGAAATGAGAAGAGTTAACTGAGTACTTATTAATTATTTATAGTTTTTAATGGGCTTAAATAGAGAATCCGATTACATGGATGAAAAAATAAATCAAACAACCAAATAAAAAAGAGAAAAAAAGAAATGAGAGGAATTGCTTCCTTTTTATATCTATGTAATACTAATATTCTATGTAATTAATTTATTTCCATTAGACAAAAAATGAAAAACATATAATAATAAATGTAAATGAACTAACCCTTCAACCCCATGTAAATAACACAACCAACCAGCGTTAAATTATTTAATCCAATTTCTTGTATACAATATGGTTTAATCTATTCTTTTACTTGATGAGAATGCTTAGCTAGGTTTGGAATTATTTAACTTAAACTAAATAATCTATAACAAACAAATTGACCTTGGATAAGAGAAGCAAATAATTTAGAATAAACAATTCTACATTTGGGATAAAAAAAATGGTAATATAACATTGTTTCAATGTGTAAATATTGAAACTAAATCTTTCAAGAAGACCATCCAACTTTAATTTCATTTGACTTTGGCATCATTTTTCTCAAACATTAATATAATGCCTATAAAGTTAAGAATGTTGGTTAACGCACATCTATTAAAGTTGATACAATGGTAGTTATGAATGAATTATCTCTCCCTTAAACACCACTTCAATGAAGTTAATGAATGTCATTTAAATGATGTTCAATATACATTATGCGCATACCATACCTAGTTGAATTAAACACTAAGAAAATATTAGTGATGTTAAAAATAGTGATAAGCAATTACTAGGGAATGAAAATGATGTCCTTAATGCCAATATACAAAATTTAAAGGACATACTTATCTAGAAACCCTCATCCCACACTTTTGTATTCCTACCTTTTGAAAATTATTTCCAATGATGTACAATAGTGATGTCAATAATCTTGAGTTAAAGCTTGATAATTGTGATCATTCTAGTTATAGTACATAACATTCTTTACAAATCATAAATGTTGTCAAGTTGATCCAACCATATAACATCCCCATTGCTAGCCTTGAATTCATAACAGCAAGAAACACAAATTTGAAGCATTGTTATAGGAATACAAAGAGAAAACCACAAAAATGTGGTATCAAAATTGCATAGGGAAATGGATATATAATTACCTTGGGTTCTCATGAAAGAAAATATTCCTATCACATCTATCTTCTATTTACAATTCCTAAACAAATTAATGTCAAGTGCATTTCAATCACTTATATAACCATTTCTAATATATGTAATAATCATTGAGCCTTCAATTCCATCAAGATTATAGTTTATATGATGTAATTTTAAGTTGTAAGTGACTCTACCATTATGATTTGATATTCCATATTTTCTCTCATAAATCAATTTTATAATTTGATAACCATATCCTTTTACCCTCAATTAAAACCTTTTCAAACAAAACCACTTTCACTTTGATTCTACTTACAAGTAAATTGGATTTAATCAAACCCATATTGTCATTAGAAACTACTAATGTTGAATGAATTAACGGTGATACAGGATAACATACTTCATCAATACCAAGTTCTAGCTTAATAAATTTTGCAAATGCTTTAGCCTAATTTACAGTGTTTTCACAACATTTAAAGGTTGGGTAGATAGGGACTCAAGTTTTTAGGACAACTGGAGGTAGGACAAATTTTAAGGGATTGCCTATTTTGGTACTTTTTGAAATTTAATACAATTTCATTTCATCTAATTATGGCAATGATTAAAAGGGACTAAGTAATGGAAAAAAATATTCTTGGGTGCAATATTGAATGGCCTTGAGAAGGAAAAGTGACTAGAAATGAGAGCCTAAAAATGAGGCTTTCAAAGTTATTCATACAACTTAGGTGTGCAAGAAGGTGGACACAAGAAAATCCATCACAGTGGAAGAAATATTTGCTCAAGGAAGTATTTGAAGCATTGAGTTGGAAATTCCATCACTAAAGCCATATGATCAAGAAGAGCTAAAGTCTTTGAAAAAGGCTTCTAATGGTTGAACAAAACTCAATAAATTGAAATGGAACATTTTGAAACTCACAAGATTCAAATGATCTCTACAAGTCAACTACATATCTAGTTGTAACTAACTTTTACACTAATGCCAAAAAGTTACGTATCTTAATTTCAATCTCACAATGAATATAGAATTTTCTAACAAAGTTATTTTGAGGTGTTCCTTTCTTGATAAGATTGGTATATTCTTCAAGTATAGTATGTTATTTTAAAATACTCCTATTGATTTTTTCAATATTTAAAATTTTAGAACACGTATTGCATATTCATGTCTACCCAAATATACTTTGTCTTTCTTCTAGTGCACTTTTGTACAAAACACATGGTTACTTTGAAGTCACTAATAATACTAGTTGTATATGAGTTTCAACAATTTGGATTAGTTTAAACATTTGCAGTAGAAGCTTGAAATGTGTGCAAACAATGTCCAAAATGAAAAAAAAAAAAAAATGAAAAACAAAACAAAACAAAACAAAAACAAAAAATAAAACAAAAACAACAACAACTATGAAGAATGGGAACGCTTGGTGAAAGAGGTTGGTAGGGACATTTATTTGTTCAAATTTCAATTTGTTGCGTCTTTGGTTAGGTCAATTCCAATTTTTTTTATATGGTTTATTGGGTTAACTTCACTTCCTTAACAAAGTGAGGTTAATTTCAATTTGTTGTTCCTTTATTTAAGCCAAATTCAATTTATTCATTGAGTAAGTTTACTTCGTTCAATGAGTCAACTTCAAATGGTTTTCATTTTTTTGTTTCTTTATTTATGTCAACTTCAATTGGTTCACCCTATCACCTCACTTGTTGTAGTAGGCCAATTTCAATTGGTTGCTATTAAATATCGATGCCAAACATCAAATTGTTGTTTTTAAATACCCAATGCTCCATGTTTATGTAATAGATTTATGATGAATGGGTCACGCTTTACCTTTTTTCTCACCTTCCATATTTTACTTCTAGTGATAATCTCTATAGTGTGTGTGTATATATACATATATTGTTTATGTTGTAAGCAATTTTATATAGATAATAATTAGGAGGTAGAAGTAATTCATAAAATATTTTTTATGGTAAAAGTTTTTCCATAAATTTTTAAATCTATGTGATAGTATATTCTTTTAATTCAATATTAAGATTTATGTAAACTTTATTATACAATAGTTATAGTGATATACTATATTATCTAAGAAGAATTTCCTAGATTAAAAATGCTTGTCCAGGAGAAAATTGTTAAGCAGAGAAGCAAGAGAGAAAGGAGAAAGGTTAATCGAATGCTTAAATTAATGACCTGTAATTGGCTATTGGGTTAAAAAAAATCCAATTATATTGACAAGAAATGAAAATGATTAGTTCCTTCTATTCTATGAAATTTAATTAAGTTTTTGACATGAATAAAAGAAAATGGAAAGCATGTAATAACGAATGTAATTGAATTATCCATTCGACCCCATCTAAATAATGAAACCAACAAGAATCAAATTAATTAACCCATTTTATTTTGTGTTTATGCAATTTGGATGGCATCTTTGGGTTTATTGATTCCCTAGGCGAGAATGCTTAGCCAACTTTGAAACTATTTGATGTAAAAAATTATAATTTATAGCAAGAAAATTAGTTTGGAGAATCCTAAGGTTTGTTCCTTCCCTTAGTTTGTGAGAATGCTTAGCTAGGTTTGAAAGTGTTTAACCTAAACTAGTATAATATCAAATAAATTGAGCTTGAAAAAGAGAAATTAATAACATATACTAAGCAATTCTCGATATGGGGTCAAAAGGAAATGTTAATATCACATTGCTTCAATGTTTAAATGCTGAAATCACATATTTCAAGAAGACCATTCAAATTTAATTTGATTTGACTTTGACATCATCTTTGAAGCATCAATATAATGACCAATTGAGTTAATAATGCCTATTTATCCATGTATATGAATTTTAATCCAGTGACAACTATGAAAAAATTATCTCCTTTAAACATTCCTTTAACGATGTTAATCATAGGTCATTTAAATGATGTTTAAGACCAATAATGCACTTCAATGTCTTGTCGAATTTGACATCATGTGGTTGGAAACAATGCTAGAAACATTAATAAAACAATACCCAGGGAACGAAAATGATGCCCTTAACATCAATATATTGACTTAAAGGAGCATGCTTATCTAAGTAACCCTTGTTCCACACTTTTTCATTCCTATCCTATGGAAATAACTTGTAGTGTTCTAGAGTAGTGATGCCAATAATATTTAATTCAAGCCTTAAAATAAGGATGACTAATGGTCATAGTAGTCTAACATTGTTGACGATCATAAATGGTTTTAAATTAATGAAATCATGAATCATCAACATTTCCTGTCTCAAACTCATGACAACAAGAAATACAAATTAAGAGCATTGGTATAGCAAACTATACAAAGGGTGGAAAAATGCAAGTGTAATCAAAAGTACATAGAAAAATGCACATGCATATGTGTTTGTGCGCGCACGTGTGTGTGTGGGTGGACTTCCCACCAAGTGAGGGCATGGACCTCTAATTTTAGTTGTGCGAATAAAATATTTTATTCAACATGATGGACACTAAAATAAACTTCTAATTTAGGCAACCAATGATTTAGATTTAGAGTCTCGATCTCACATTGTTACGACTTGATATCGACCTTTGATTCCATTTTGGATAGGGACTATGAATTATTCATGACACTTGAACTAGGTTGATCTTGTCCATGTCCTTTCTTCGGTTGGTTCTTTATTTCTTCTTGATCTCCCGATCTCTCCTCTAATTTGTCCTTTCCATTAGAACCCCCATCTTCTCCAAATACCTTGAACTTATTTCTCAAGCCTGCCATGATGAGATTCATATTACAACTTATATATGTAACTTCTTCTTCCAGCTATGAAAACATCTCCTTTACAGAATCACGAGGGTCATTTACATATTCGTTGGCCATGATTATGGTTTTACGACTTTTGGCCTAGCCGATCTAGATCCTGTGAAAGTATCCATAATATACCCAAAGAAACCTTCTCTGATACCAATATGGTCCGTAAATTGTCATGGATATTCCAGTGGACATTTCATCACAACAAATATGATAAAACTATATTTAAAAATTTGAAATCTACACTATTAGGGTTTTATTTATATTTAAATTTTTGGATCTATAGATTACTATTAACTGAATATGCATGCAAATTAAAATTATGCAGAAAATAGAGAACAATTAAATAAAAAATCACAAACCATGATTTTCCAAAAATCCTCTCTGTGTGCTTTATCACCTATCCCTCTCAGTCATTTTTTCTCACCTATGGAACAAATTCACTCGAAAGAATGGAATCCATTTTCCTTTTACTGGCCCAGTTATAACATAGCTCGATAACCCACTAGTGGTTAGGTTTGACTACCTCAACCCTTAACTAGATTTACAATATGGAATATTCTAGAGTCTTAATCATCATAATCACATGGCTAACCCCTTTTCCATGAATAATGGGGGCTGATGATACATCATCTTGAATTATGGTGGTGTAAATAGGAAGGTCAACTTTCGAGTGACATAACTTTTGCATACAAAATCTGATTCATGTCATTCTTGTGTTGCTGAAATGGTCAATGCATGTCTAATAAAAAAAAGTGTTGTGCTAAAGAGACAAAATTTTACCCCCCAAAAAGTTGTTTGATGCCTCAAAATACTCCTATAAGGCTTCAGACCCCAATTTACCAAACTGGGTGCTGCTCATAAAAATGGTCCTGTGAGTTGATTTCTCCACTTTATTGAAAACTTGATTACTTTACTAACTTAATATAGTAAAGTATTTTAGTAAAAATAAAATGATAAAAATAACTGATGAGCACCAGTATTGCAGCAAGGATGTTGCAACTCCTAGGGCTATCGACTTTACTTCATCAACCTGCGGTTTGTACAAACTTGGAGGTGGCAATGTTGTATACACAAATAGATGTAATTGGTCTACTCTTTTTCACTGCTGAGAAGGGGTGATAGACCAATAGGAGTTATCAAACCAGCCTTCTATTGACAAGAAGAAGTCTGAGTACCAACTTTGAGAAGGGAAATTTACCCTAATTGGAAGAAAAGAAATGTTGTCTATTTTATGAAATAAAGACTGAAAGAAATACGTGCAAAAAAACATGAAATTTTCTATCTACTTGCTAACACATTTTTCTTGCCAAAGAACCCTTCTTTAACACATGTGAGGTATTAAATAATCTACGCAAGAAATCTGATCTAAAGAGTGCTAACTGCTGTGTGCAAGAATAAATATAAAAGAACTTTTTTCCTTTTTGCTTGAAAAATGTAAATGCTAACCTTGCTTGGTTCTTTGGAAGGACAGACAGGTGTGGAGGAAAAGAAGTACAATGGTTCAGATGGTTTGGAGGGAAAGTAGGGGTCTACTCCTAACTTTAGTGATGATTTTTTCTCAAATCAGGCTCGAAACAGGCTACTACAGGTTCTCCTATGGGATGTCTATAGGAAGTACTAGTTCACCTACAAGATCCCTTGTTTTAATACAGGAACAGACCGAAAGCTTGGGGAATGGTCTAGAAGGTGGGATGGAGCTTTGAAAAGGTGAATGAGGATTAACTAAGGCATGGGAGTGGTAGGCACTTACTTATAACTCAAGCCAAAGCTTTAAGATGGTTGGATTTTCTCAACAGAGATGGAAAATTTTCCTCATAAGACAAGAATTAGAATTGATACCTTAGTGACTTTTGAAAATCATGGGTGGATATGGCTTGGGTTTGGATGATGAGATGATGTCTCCATGCGATTGAGAAAATCCTACAACAACACACATAATTCTTGGCATTTATACATGAATTCATCAAAAAACAAGAAAGGTTTATTCAAGTAGAAGAAAACAGAGTTGTCACCATTTACTTGCTAAGTTCATGCATGGGAGTGCTTGAAACCAATATGAAAGCGAGATAAAATTAGTGAAAAACCTAAGAGATCATAAAATACCAATTGCAACTTACACTATGAAACTGAAAGGTAATGACCTAATTAGCAGGAAAACCCTAGATTGCACAAAAAGCAAGAATTCTGTCTTTTTGGGCTGTATGAGAAATGTTCCTCAAACCATGATCCCTAAAAGGGAGAAATGAGGTGAAAACCACTTGTTTTCAACCTTTTTGGAATATATTATTATCACTGCAATGCTACTATTAGAACTATCTACAAATGGAAGAAAACTAACTAAATCTACCAATACTTGCAATTTAACAACACCAAAATCAGTTAAACAACTAACTAGGAGTATAACCTAAGCATACATATACAACAAGAGGAACCTCTGCTGCTATGGTTGGGCTCTAACCCGAGAGCTTAAACCCTTTGAGTCAACTTAGTGCTGGATCAAGGGAATGCTTCTCATTTTCATTAAAGAAATCAGGAATACATAAGAGTACTTGGTTACAATGCTTCAACTCGAAAACTACTTAGCTATCTTGAAAAGAACATCTGAATCCTAATGAGGCCCTAGGATTTTTGATTTATACAACCAAAGTTACCAACAACTTCCTTAAATTTAGGGAGGCTTGGCTCCAATCTCAAGATCAACTAGTCTTCAACTATCAATGGCTTGGTTGCCAATGAGCTTCATGACTTGGCTGCTTCCAACTCCGAGCTGATGAGATTTGATTGAGGAATCTTCGAGTGAGTCAGGAGTTAAGCAAGGGGATGTTGTCTCCTAAGCTCCCTCTTGCTTGTCTCCATTCGAGTTCCTACACTTTAATTAGCCAAAATTTGCGCCAA
Organism: Pinus taeda; assembly: GCA_000404065.3. Taxonomy (NCBI): domain Eukaryota; kingdom Viridiplantae; phylum Streptophyta; class Pinopsida; order Pinales; family Pinaceae; genus Pinus; species Pinus taeda. The sequence continues at coordinate 259,598 of APFE031298425.1, read as the reverse complement.
AACTAGAAATCAATGCACATTAGACCACTAGACATGACATCTGATATGTACTCTCCTCATTAAGAAAAAGATAATTAAAACATGTAAAGAATGATGAGAAAAGTTGACTTTAGTAAGTTGGAGGTGAATTAAGGTCCATATAATTTACCCATTGATGAGCCTCATCATCACCCCCTACTGAAAATGTTTCTCATCCTCTGAGAAACTCAATCTATGTCCATGTATTTCATTGCTTTGGTGGCCTCCCTGACATCTGAGGCTTCTGCTCTAGTCTCCTCTTCTTGTGGATAAAACCCTTTATTCCTCTCTATTTCTTCCCACTGCTTTCTTTCTTCTTCTTCCTTTCTCCCCTCTAGCATACCTATCAACAATGGTGGGTTGAGTTTCAATCCAATCCAGTTGACTTTGAGTCTATGTAATGTTTTCTTATACATTGGGACTCTCTCTAGTGCATCCCTCATTCTATCAGGAGAATGATATTCTTTGATCTTTAGGCTATAGGGTATGGTGTTCCATCCCCTTTGGCAGGCTTGCTGTCTGTCATCTCCTAGAAATATTAGCATGTCTTCAAAATTAGTGACTTCTTGTTCTTGTACAACAAGGTATCGTGGTGCAAGCTTGGGAACATTTGCGATGAGGTTGTGAGTGCTGATGACAACCATTGGTTAGACTATTCTGCTCTGATGAGAAGGGGTTCTACTTATTCTCTTGCCAATACCCTTTGATTTATGTAGCTCTGGCTTCCTCATGAATCATCTAAGATGACAAGGCCATTAGTTGTAAGTCCCCTAGCTTTGGATTTGGGTCCCACACATTTAACTCTGTCAGAGGTAAATTGTGTAGGTAGAACTCAGATATCTTTGCTCTATCTTCCAGGGTGCTTTGATCACAAAGATCAATGAATTTCCTGTAGTCTTGGAAAGGCATAGTTCCTCTTTGTGCTAGGGTTTTTATCTGAAACTGCAAAGATTTTTCTTTGAGGTATAAGGCATATGACTTTGCTAGCATCCTGCATTCAATTGCCTACCTGGATAAACTTGCCATAGTTGGCAATTGACCTTCCTTTTCCTATAGTTGCTTTCTTAGCCATGTGTTCTCAGCCTCTAACTGAGATTTCATTATTGTTTCCATGTCTCTTATGCTACTTAATTCTCTACCCATTTCTTATAGCTTCTCTTCCATGTGGCCTACATCCTCTACCCCTTTTGATTTAGCAATTTGCATCCACCTATCTGTCCTTGCTCTCTCTTTTTCAAGTTCAAAGAATAGAGGAATGGAAAATTTTTATGGTATGACCCTACCTCCTTCAATGAATCTGTAGTAGGAGCTGAGGTTTGGTTGTGGGATAGGCTCCTTCAGCTCCTGGGCCTCTTCTTCTATTTTTTCTTGAGTAATTTCTTCCTCTTTTCCTTCCCTTTTCCCTTGCGTCCTTTCCTTCTCTTTTTTCTGTGTTTCTTGTAGGTTTGACATGGTTTCCTGTAGGATTGTTTTTTCTTCTTGCAGGTATGACTATGTTTCCTGTAGGAGACCTTTTCCTTTTATTGAGGCTAACCTTGTGACAAGTCTCCTAACATAGATGATTGGTGACTTGGGAGAGGCTTGTTTTGATGTTCCTTCTCCTTCTTTCTTCCCTACAGGGACTAATTTCTCTTGTTGTTTTGGTGAGTCCTCTATGAAAATTGGAGTTTTGGTAGGGATTTGAGGTCTCCCTTGTCTAATCCTGGTACTCTTCTATGTCTTGAAGTAAAGTGGAGTTTGCCTTTGTCTCTTTCCATTTGATTTGACAAGTGTACTTAGGGAAGTTAGAGTAGTTGCTACCTCCTTCTCTGTAGGTTTTGGAGACAACCTTGGTGATTCTTATTCTTCCCTACTCTGTGTTTCCGATTTTTGTTCATCCTCCTATACTTAATCCTCTTTTTCATCTTCTTCTTCATCCTCTTTGTCTTCTTATTTTCCATTCTCTGTTTCTTCCTCTTTGTCATCCTTTGTTTCTTCTTCTTTTTCATCCTTTGTTTCTTCTTCTCCCTCACTAGAGGTAGGGCTCTTGTCATACTCAATGGCTCGAATCACTCCTTCTTCCTGCATGTCTGCAAATGTTGACCATGCAATATGGATTCTTAAATTTTGTAGAGCATCTTCGAGAATGAGTTTGATCAACCCATGATGTGCTAGCTATTGATATTTTCCTTCTTGTACCTTGATGCTCATGTCTATTATGGATTGTAATAGAAAATAAGGTACACTAAGCCTGTTATGAGGAGGTGTCTCCTCTCCAAATCTTAGCTCATGGAGGAGTCTAAAGTGGTACCCATACACTACATTGTATCTACCTTCACATGAAATATACTTGATGATGTGGTAACTCACCTCATTTCAAGGATATGGAATGCTTTCCCTTCTAACCCCATTTTTGTCTTCAATTGGTTCTTCTCCTTCTAAGGAAAAACTTTTCTTTACAAGAGTGTTGTTAGTCTTGTCCTCCTTTCTCCATTACAACCCTAGGGGGAGTGTAGTTATTCTGCTAATACTCTCAGGGGTAATTGCTACTGACAAACCCTTCACTACAATAGTGGCACTAGCTCTAGTGAGAGGTATGAGTGACATTGCAAATTATCTAGCCACATCATCATCGTATCCCCTTAGTAGCTCAAAGAACCCCATCCATTGATTCCTTGCAAAGATTTCTACTACAGGAGGATGCTGGTGTATTCTGGCTATGTTGGTGGGCTCTCTTTTGTTGAAATCTCCTATCATATTTTCTGGCAATTTCATTTGAGTGAGGTTTGGGTGGTTATAGTTTAAGAACTCTAGTAGGTGATGAAGTTTCAGACCTTATGCTTCACTAACCTTCACATAATTCTCTTTTCCTTTATGCATATAGCAAATACTCAAAAGGAAGGAGGATTTCTTTTTTAAAATGAAAAACACAGAGGGTATGTCACCTACCTCCCTTTCTACTCTCTGGTGATGAGAACTCTTGCATTGATTTTCTTTGCTGTCCTCTTGCAACTCTGTGTGGTAATTCGCTCTGTATCTTGTAGCCTTCCTATAGTTTCATGTAGGTGCTCTTATTTGTTGTAAATGCTGACTGTTTCCTATAGGTTTCCACCGTAGGGATGCTAAGAGTAAATTTTCTTTCAAATATCCCTCGAAGTTGCCTCTGTCTTCAGATTTTCGAAATAACTAATACTTCTCATGGGAGTCAGTGATTATTTCTATTTGTGGATGATTTCGTTGGGTGATGTGCTGGCTGGCCGAGTACAAATACCTATTTTCGGACCGTTGGTCCCACTACCAGTTCATCATATCACCTTTCCTTTTAATCATCTCCCACTTTCATTCTCTGTAACTTAACAACTTTTTGATTCATTCCCATTTTTTTATGTGACCTTGCCACGTGTGGAGTTGACTAACCCTTTCTCTTCTTGTTATCTGACTGAGGGTGGCCAAGTTAACTGGCCACCTTCGCTTATAAAATCAACTTCCTGCATTATTCCTATAGTTTAGTCACATTCATACCTATGAGGGAGTATTGGTGAGATGCCACACCTGTTGGTCCTTTGCTTCACTGATGCGTGCTGGAGAATGGTGCTAATTCGTTGTTCTTTGACCTTGATGCATATTCTTCAATGTGTTTTTTTCTTCTTATTTTGTTGATGAGTTGCTGCCTTGATGATGTACACATGATAGCTTTTGTTGTTGCTGAGCTCTGGAGGAGCTTCCTCATCACTGTGATCCTTGTGTTGAATGTGGATTAGAGTTGCTGTGGTCTTCTTTGTGGAATAGGCTGCTATAGGGATTCCTACGGGATGTCTACAGGATGTCCCATAGATACCTTTTTCTTGAAATTTTGCATCTCTTCTATACTTCTGAAGTTGAATGGGTATTGGAATGGGTGGAAGATGTGGTTATGGAGTGGAAGCTAAGGTATGTTGTTGTGGCATGTATCATTTTGATGTTTATTATTATTATTATTATCTAACTTGATTTCTTTGATGGGTACAATAATGACAGGTCATGGAGGGTGTTGGCTGAGGTATGTTGAGGTTAATGGATCTTTTCATAACCTAAAATAGGTTTGTGTCACCATTTTTCCACTGCAATTCCCTTCTTGTACTTTTCAAGGCCGCTTATAAAACCTACATGAAACTCATGTAGTCTTACAAGGAATCCTATAGAAAACGCAGAATTGCTTGGAATTTGAATCTGGAGTTGAGTATGGATGGAAGAACATGGAGAGTATGGAGAAGATGATATGGATGAAGGAAAACATGGTTTGTGGTAGGGCTTGCTGTCCTCTGTAGCCTGTTCACATCTTCTTACAAACTTGCAAAACATAATTGTTATTTTTGTATGTTTTTCTCTTTTTCATTTTTTTTTGAAAAGACAACTAGGCTGGCTCGAAGGAGGTTTTCATCCTTGTTGCCTTCCCTGGGCGCCTCACAAGAGGTTTTCACCCATATCTATATATATATATATATATATATATATATATATATAAATATATACTCTTGGGCTGCCTCAAGAGGTTTTCAACCCAAAAGTTGGTCTCAGGTGCCTCATGGAGGTTTTCACCTAGGTCCCTTATTTATTTATTTATTTATTTTATTTTTTCTAAGAACTTGGTGAGGTGGAAGCTGAGACTTCTCCAATCACCATCACTACCTTGCTGATGCTACTGATGGATTCCATCTTTGATAAGGGCTTCTTGTAGACCTTTACCCAGTATCCATTGACAAGCAAAGGGATACCTTCTGCATTGATGGTTCTTATCTAAACAACTCCATTGTCATGGCACTTTTCTATCACATATGGCCCCAGCCATTTAGTCATTAACTTGCCTTTGAAATATTTGTACTAGGAGTCATACAACAAGGCCCAATCACCTTCTTGAAACAATTTGTGCTTGATATTTCTCTCATGCCAGATTTTTCTTTGTACTTGAGTCACTTATGTGTGTAGGAGGGCTTACATCCTAAATTCATCTAACCCATTCAACTTGAGAAATATTTCCTGCAGTGCCCTTGTGATATCTAGATCCAATTGAGCTGCCATCCTTAAGGTGCTGCCATCCTTAAGGTGTTGTATTCAAATTCAATGGACAACAAGGATTCCTTCCCATAGGCTAGCTCATAAGGAGTGAAGCCAGTGGTGGTTTTCCATGTAGTATTGTAAGCCTAGGTGGCATCCATGAATCTGTCTGCCCAATCCTTTATGTTGTTGCTAATTACCTTGGTTAGAATGCCTTCCAATGCTCGTTTGGTTACTTCCACTTTCCCATTAGCCTGTGGGTGGTAAGGAGTGGATTTTTTGTGCGTGATATTTATGCTAACTTAACAAATTTTTAATCATGTGAGATGTAAATTGGCTCCCTTGATCAGTGACCAACTCTCAAGGGTATCCAAACTTATAAACTACATTTTCCCTCAAGAATTCAGCCACCTTTTATTCTGTTGCTACCTTGATAGCTTTGGATTTCACCCATTTTGTTAAGTAGTCGGTGCACACAATGATATACTTCTTTTGTTTGGATGGAGGGCCAATGGGCCCAATGAAATCCATGCCCCACTTGTCGAATGGCTCAAAAGTCACTTAGGTTTGTAGGGGCATTTAATCCCTGGGTGTAGGCTTCCCCATCCTTTGGCATCGATCACATTGGTTGGTATACCTTTTTACATCTTGGTGGAGAGTGGGCTAGTAATAGACAGCTTGTAGTACCTTGAACGTTATTCTTTTGGCTATAAAGTGACCTCCACAAGGCCCATCATGATAAGCTAGAAGGATGTCAAAGACATCCTCCTCCATAACAAATCTTCTCATAATTTGATCTGGACCTAGCTTGAAGTGATTGCCCCCAATCCAAGTGAATGGGGTGCTTTTTCATATGATTCCACTCTTTTCCTTGGAGGACAAATTTGGAGGGAACTATTCAGATACCAAGTAGTTTGCTATGTTGGAAAACCATGGAGAGAGAACTAAAATGATGAATAAATTTTCATCTAGTAGCTAATCATTAACCATCCCTTCCTCCCCTACAAGCAAAGTCATTTTGGATAAAAAATCTGCAACTACATTCTCTTTGTCAGGTTTATCAATAATACTTAGATTAAATTGTTGCAATAAAAGTAACCATCTAATAATTTGGGCATTTACATAAGGTTTCTTCATAAAGTATCTAATTGTAGCATGGTCGATATGTACAAATGTCTGGTAACTAGTAATGTAATGTCTAAACTTATTCAATGAATGTGCAACAACTAGGAGCTCCTTTTTAGTTATTGTGTAGTTTAACTTGACTTTCGATAGATTCTTACTAATGAAGTAAATGGCATAAGGTAGCTTGCCATCTATTTGACCTACAATTTCTCCTATAGCTTTGTGAGAGGCATCGGCATGAATGTGAAAAGAAAGAGCCCAATTTCGGTCTCAGAGAATAGGTGCAGTAGTCAACTTGTCCTTTAGGGTATCCAGGGCTTCTTGGCAGCTTTCTAACCATAAAAATTTGGAGTCTTTGGCCAATAACCCAATTAAGGGTGAAGCTAACTTGCTGAAATATTTTATAAATCTCCTATAGTATCCGTCTAACCCTAAGAAACTTTCGACATCCCTCTGCTTCTATGGAGTCAGGACCCTTTTGGCTATCTTATTTGGGTCTACTTGTAGTCCTTCCTCAGATATTAAGTGACCTAGAACAATCCACGCAGTCATCAAGAACTCACATTTCTTGAGACTAATGGATAAGTTCATTTCAATGCATTTGTTTAACACCTTTCCCAGGTTAGAGAGAGCCTCCTAGAAATCACACCCTATGCCATATAAATTTCTACTACATCATGGACTAGCTCTGCAAAGATACTCATGACTGCTCTCTAGAAAGTGGCAAGGGCATTACATAGATCAAAAGGAAGGACCCTATAAGAAAAGTTACCCCAAAGACAGGTGAAGGTTGTTTTATCCTGGTCCTCTGGGTTGATCTGGATTTGATTGTACCCGTTGAATCCATCCAGGAAAGAGAAGAACTTCTTTCTCGCCAGACCATCAAACACTTGGTCAATGAAAGGTAGTAGAAAATGGTCCTTTTTTGTGGCTTTGTTTAGCTCTCAGTAATCCACACAAATCCTCCACTCTCCATTTTTCTTTGGAACCATCACTAGAGGAGACACCCACTCACTGTCTGAGATAGGGTAAATGAATCCTGCATCCAACAACTTCTACAGCTCTTCTTTGACTATATCCTTGAGAGTTGGATTCATTCTTCTTTAGGGTTGGCAGACTGGTTTGCATCCTTCCTTGATGTAAATGTGGTGAGCACACATCGAGGGGTGCACTCCTTTCATTTATTCGTAATTCCAAGCAAGTGCATCCAAATGCTCTCTTAGCATGTCACATAACTCTCCTTCTTGGTGTACAGAGAGAGAGGGGTTGATTTTCAATGCTCTTTCAAAGCCGCATTTTATTGTCTTGACATGAGCAGGGCTTGAGTCAACTAAGCATAGATGAATCTGATGGTTGTCCTTGGTTTCCTTCACTACTTCCTCCGGAGACATGGTGTTGGGAGTTTGATTTTGGAGGATGTGTTTAATCAAATCATCTTCATCAGGTTGTTCCCCACTTATGGCAGTTTCTAGGGTATAGATTTGGGAGGAGTAGACTTCATCTTATAACTACTCTTCTAGCCATAAAGGTAAGTCATGTTATAGGGATGGTTGAGCAGGAGGGTACAGGACCAATTGTTTGGACATATGCCCATTTTTGATAGTCATATTTCCATCCCTACAACTTATGTAGGCATTGACAATGGATAACCAAGGCCTCTCAAGGATGAGAGGATAACCATTGAATTTGGTCTTAGGCTGGATAACTAAGAAGCATGCATGGTATTCCTAGGAATCAATGGAGACCATCACATCCTCAACAATCCCCTTAGGGGCTACTGTGGTTCAGCCTGCCAGCTGCAAGACTGTCATGGTTTTCCTTAATGATCCCTTGAGATTCATCTTGAGAATAGTGTCCTTAGTCATTACAATGATGGCAGCCCCAAGATCAATCAAGGTATGGGGAAAAATGGTGCCATTGATGTGTACATCTACTACAAGGCTCCCAAGATCTAAATACTTTAGGCAATATTAACTGCCCCAGCATTAAGTCAGATAGTTGTTCGATGACATTAATGGTAGGGGTATCTCTTTTTCGCCTCCCTGGATGTTTGAAAAAATTCTATTTGATCAACTTGTTGTAAATGGGGAGATATTTGATAGCTTGGAGAAGCGGGATTTTAACACATAGATTTTTCAACCCACCCAGAAATTCAGTCTCTTCTGGGGTGTGCTAGACTGGATGGGTTAACCTTTCAAGAAAGGGGGGTGGATTCATTCTAGCACACTTTCCTCTCTTTCCTCCTCACTCTCCCTAGGTGGAGATGGAGGTTGGTTATCTGGGAGCACTCTCCTAGACCTAAGGTTAATCTCATGAATTTCCATAGCATAGGAAGGGTAAGATTCTTCTCCATTGTAGACCTGTTGTGCTTGTTTGTTGTTCTGGTTTAGGTTTGGTTGGGCAAACATATGAGGTTGTTTAGGTGGAGTACGGTGTAAGATCTGTGGTTGAGATGGAGGTGAAGGAAATAAAGCTAGAGCTTGGTTGAATGGGGGCCTCCACCCCTGGGGTGGTACATTCCACTGAGGTTGTGGAGGAGTATATGGCTGGAATGGTTGGTTGGCCGATTGGGAATGGTATTGAAGTGAAAAATACCAGGGAGAAGGTGTAGACTAGGAAGGATGAGCTGGGGGTCACCAAGGGGGAATGCATGTGTTTTGATTAGGGTTGTAATATGAATAGGATGACCCTTGCATGTCCTGCTGGTATGGTCGACGTCCATGAGGCCTCCTTTGGTTAATGTAGTAGAGCTGTTCAGTCACCCCTTCGGTTCCCTAATACACAACTTTTAATCCAGGAAGAGAAGGGTACTTATCTGTGGAGTGGTTTTCCTCACAGACTGAGTAGATTTCTATAAGGTTCAATGGACATTCATTCATAGGGTGCCTCCTTGTGCATCTAGGGCAGAAGATGGATAGTGCTCTCTCTGCTTCCTCCTGCTTCCATTTGATTTGCACAATGTTTATTTATAGAGCAAGGGTTTGCAACATTTCACTCTTAAAGTATTCCAACATGTTCTCAATTTCAATTTTTATGGATTTATTGGAAAAGGATGAACTGGCCACTGTTTGACTAGCCCTACCCTTCTTTCTAGCTACCCTATAATGATTCTTGAAAACTGTCTTGATATCATCATAGGGTAACTGGTAGATGTCCCCTTCTGACAACACATTTAGGGTTTATAGAAGGTCTTGACTGATCCCCTTGAGAAGGACTAACTTAAGTGATTTAGGATCAAGTGTGCACCTGACCCTTTTATAGTTGAGCTAGAATCTTTCCTCATAATCCTCTAAGGACTCATCATCTTCGAAGGTCATTCTAAAAATTTCCTCTTTGGTATCTTTGGACCTGCGGTAGTCCATATACTTGTTATTGAAAGCTTGTTGCATATGGGCCCAAGTGGTGATATTATCCCCAGGTAAGCCCATGAACCAGCATAGGGCTGCATCCATGAGAGTGGATGAGAATAATTTCAACTTCTAATCATCAGAGGTGTAATCATATGTTTTGATATATGACAACAAATTCAAACAAAAAAGTATCTGGATCTTCTAAGGTCAAGCCACGGAAGTGAGGAAGAGCAGAGGGGCTTATGTTTTTCATCTTGGCATCCCAATTAGTTTCTATGATGGAAAAATAACCCTCAATGTTTTCCCTATCCCCCCTTTCATTTCTATTTTCAACCATTGTGTCAGTTGGTTTGGTTTCTTCTTCTTTCCCTATAGGCTCTTCAAAAATCTCTAGTTGTTCAATTAAGGGGTCCTCTAGCTCACAACCACCGAAGAAGAGGGAAGGTTGGCTATTTCAAGTGGTGGGGGTATTTGGTAGAAATTTTCCTAAGTTATCCCTATTACTATGAGGCATGAAAGGAGCTTTTTTTCTTTTTTTCTTTTTTCTTTTTGAGTGTTAAACTACTTGCAAAACTGAAAGAAAAAAAAAATGAATTGCAACTATTTACTGAATGGAACTAATTGCATAATGAAATAGATAAGAAAAGGAAGAAAGAAAGCAGAAATCACATCTACTCAGACACCTTCCTAGAAATGATGCCAAAAAGTGATGAGCACCAGTATTGCAGCAAGGATGTTGCAACTCCTGAGGCTACTGAATTTACTTCATCAACCCGGGGTTCGTACAAACTTGGAGGTGACAGTGCTGTATACACAAATAGATGTAATTGGTCTACTCTTTGTCACTACTAAGCTGGGGCGATAGACCACTAGGGTTTCTCAAACCAACCTTCTATTGAATAGAAAAAAGTTTGATTACCAACTTGGAGAAGGGAAATTTACCCTAATTGGAAGAAAATAAATGTTGTCTATTTTGTGAAGGAAAGTCTGAATGAAATTCTTGCAAAACAACATGAAATCTTCTATCTACTTGCTAACATACATTTCTTTCAAAAGAACCCTTCTTTAACACATGTGAGGTATTAACTAATCTAAGCATGAAATTTGATCTAAAGAGTGCTAACTGTTGTGTGCAAGAGTAAATATAAAAGAACATATTTTCTTTTTATCTTTTTCCTTGAAAAATGTAAATGCTAACCTTGCTTGGTTCTTTGGCAGGGGAGATAGGTGTGCAGGAAAAGGACTACAATCGTTCAGATGGTTTGGAGGGGAAGTAGGGGTCTATTCCTAACTTTAGTGATGATTTTTTCTCAAATCATGCTCGAAACAGGCTATTATAAGTTTTCCTACTGGATGTCTACAGGAAGTACTAGTTCACCTACAGGATCCCCTATTTTACTATAGGAACAGACCAAAGTCTTAGGGAATGGTCTAGAAGGTGGGATGGAGCTTGGAAAAGGTGAATGAGGAGTAAATAAAGCATGGGAGTGGTAGGAACTTACTTATAACTCAATCCAAAGCTTTAAGATGGTTGGATTTGCTCAAAGGAGATGACAAGTTTTCCTCATAAGACAAGAATTCGAATTGAGACCTTCAATCATGGGTGGATATTTCTTGGCTTAGTCTGATGAGATGAGGTCTCCTTGCAATTGAGAAACTCTTGCAACAACACACATCATTCTTGGAATTTATACATGAATTCATCAAAAAACAAGAAAGGTTTATTCAAGTAGAAGAAAACAGAGTTGTCACCATTTAATTGCTAAGTTCATGCATGGGAGTGCTTGAAACCAATATGAAGGCAAGATGAAATCAATGCAAAACCTAAGAAATCATAAAATACCAATTGCAACTTACACTATGAAACTGAAATTAATGACCTAATTAGCAGGAAAACCCTAGATTGCACAAAAAGCAAGAATTTTGTCTTTTTGGGTTGTATGAGAAATGTTTCTCAAAAACATGATCCATGAAAGGGAGAAATGAGGCGAAAACCACTTGCTGTCAGCATTTTTGGAATATATTCTTATCACTACAATGCTACTATTAGAACTATCCACAAATGGAAGCAAACTAATTAAATCTACCAATACTTGCAATTTAACAACACCAAAACTAGTTTAACAACTAACTATGAGTATAACGTAAGCATACATATACAACAAGAGGAACCTATGTTGCTAGGGTTGGGCCCTAACCTAAGAGCTTCAACCCTTTGAGTCAACTCAGTGCTGGATCAAGGGAAAACTGCTCATTTTCATTAAAGAAATCATAAATACATAAGATTGCTTGGTTACAATGCTTCAACTTGAAAACTTCTTAGCTATATTGAAAAAAAAAACTGAATCCTAATGAGGCCATAGGCCTCTTGATTTATACAATCGAAGTTACCAACAACTTCCTTAAATTTAGGGAGGCTTGGCTCCAATCTCGAGATCAACTGGTCTTTAATTGTCACTGGCTTGGTTGCCAATGAACTTCATGACTCGACTTCTTGCAACTCTGAGATGATGAGATTTGATTGAGGAATCTTCGAGTGAGTGAGGAGTTAAGGAGGGGGATCCTATCTCCTAGCATCCCTCTTGCTTGTGTCCATTCTAGTTCCTGCACTTTAATTATCCAAAATTTGCTCCAAAACCTGCAATCAATGCACAATAGACCACTAGACATGACATCTCATCTTTACTCTCCTCATTAAGCAAAACATAATTAAAACATGTAAAGAATGATGAGAAAAGTTGATTTTAGTAAGTTGGAGGTGCATTAAGGTCCATATAATTTACGCATTGATGAGCCTCATAAATAACCATTACACAAAAAATGCCCAAAACTGAACCCTATTCCTATTCCAAATATACCAATTATTTGGGAGAAGAAGTTTAAAAGAGTGTAAAAACATGGTGAATAACAAAGTGGTTTATTTCTTTCTAACTTTTATATGCACAATCCTTTCCCTCTTGACAACCTCCAAAATATTTTCATTCTATTTATCTTTTTGAGCTTGACTGTACGTATTGCTTTTGCCTCTTGCCAATGTTGATGTTTCAAACCTAATTTATAGTGCTTTAACCCTAACTTATATGTATAAATTATAAAATATTATATTAAGAAAGACACTATACTGATTTTGGTGGCTTAAGCCTACTCTATGGTGCTTTAACTCTAATCAATAGATATAAATCATATTAAAAAATGTTATGTATATTAAATTATATTAACAGTAGATACAAATTATAAAATATATTAATTAAGAATAGTATTATACCCATGTGAGTGCTTTAAATTGAACTTATAGTGCTTTAACTGTAACCTTTGGGTATAAATTATATATTGTAATAAGTGTTATGTATGTTAAATTAGATTAACGATAAGATAGTTGTTAATTAAAAATATTATAATTATGTAATGTGTAATAGAGCTGACATTTAAGAATGTTGACATACTATCTTTTTCACATTGTGCCTACACATCTCCCCTATATTGAGTTGTAGAGCACCTCTCAGTGTAATCTCTTTTTGCAAAAAATAATGTTATTTATATGTTTTGCATCATAATGCACATGTACACCAATCATTATGTCTATAATATTTGCTCATAGATAATATTTGTGTGTTTAAGGGAGCATCTATACAACCTAAATAAAAGGGACTTGGCTTAGGGTGAGGCCTATGTTGAAAGGAATCTCTCTCGCTTACTAACTAACTTGTAAAGTATTGAAGTCATGAATGACTTCTTGAAACATGGGCTGCTTCGGGAGACAAAGAAATTGAAACGGCCCTATCTAAAAAGTGCAGCAAATTGAGCTAGTCCCTGGGACAAGGTATATCCAAAGAGTAGAGCATGGTTAATTTTGATGAAAGAGGTTGGTAGAGAGTTTCACTAAGGCAACTGTAGGAATTTACAGGGTAAGTTCCTCAGATAGAACACCAAAGAACATCTCTCACAAACAGATTACAAATCAATACACTAGTATCCTTGACGTGGTTAAAACCCTCAAAGAGGGAAACAATCCACATCCTAAGCCAACATGGCCACTTCAGGTAATTTATTAATAAAAGAAATAAAATTTACATAAGCTTCTCTCATGAACGGTCACCCTACAAATGACCCTACATGCTCTTTAAATAGAGATAATGGACCAATTAGGTGTTAAGCCATGAACCAAGTGTCGGTAATACCGAGGAGAGAATGAATCGTCGGATCACTTAATTTCTAGAACATATCGTGACCGTCAGATTGTAAGTTACAAAATGACATAGTAAAGAAACACAATTTACCTAACTCTACAATAGACCAAGTTATACTTAACTATTTGTTATGTGTTGGAATGTCCTAACACCCTCCCTTAAGAACAACTTGGGATATGATTGGAGGATGTACAAATATGACACAATAGGAGAAGGAAGGAGGCATTAGAGCCTATCCCCCCTTAGTGACAACTTCCTGACATCCAATCATAAATCGAATTTTAGTAAACTTTGCCTCTGTGAGAGCCTTTGTAAAGATGTCTGCAACTTGATCATTGGTTGAACAATATTGCACTTCAAGAACATGGTCATGAATGAGCTTTCTTATGAAGTGCATGTGTAGTTAAATGTGTTTTCTACGTTGATGTTGGACTGCATCATTACATAGTTGAATGGCACTTTGATTATCACACCAAAGTGTAGTAAGATGTTGTTGCTGAAAGCCAAACTCTGACAGGATTCGACGAAGCCAGAGGGCTTCCTTACTAACTTCTACGACACCACAATACCCTTCTTTTACTGAAGAAAGAGAAATGACACTTTGTTTCTTACAAGCCCATGTAATAGGTCCAGAACCAAGAGTGAACACATAACCTACAATGGACTTCCGATCATCAGGGTCAACAACCCAATCAGAATTAGTGAAACCAACCAATAGAGGAGATATTTTGACACTGTAATGAATCCCAAACTTAATTGTACCTCAAACATAACGAAGTATTCTTTTAGCTGCTTTCCAATGACTTTCATGTGGGTTTTGCATAAATCAAGCTATAAGGCCAACAACAAAGGAAATGTCAGGATGGGTATGGGTCTGATACAAAAGTTTTCCTACAAATTGATGGTATAAGGTAGCATCAGCTTCAGGGGAAGTACAAGTGATTGAAAGTTTGACTCTAGACTGAAAGGGAGAAGGGGCTGGCTTACAGTCTTCCATGTGAAAGTGGCGTAGAAGATCATAGGCATACTTGGACCGGGAAAGGGAAATACCTTCCTTGGATTACAAGACTTGAAGACCAAGAAAATAATGCAATTGCCCTAAGTTTGTCAATTTAAACTGCTTTTTAACGCTGAAATTCACATGGTTTATAAGGTTGGGATCACTACCAATAAGGATAAGGTCATCAACATAAAGAACAAGAATGATAAGAGACTTACCCACTTTCATGGTGTAGACAATATTGTCAAAATGACACCTAGAAAAGCTAGTATCTAAAAGAAATATATCCATTTTGGCATACCAAACCCGAGGGGCTTGCTTGAGACCATAAAGGGATTTCTTAAGCTGACATACAAGGTTGGATTTTGTTTTTATAAAGCCATGAGGTTGTTCCATATAGGTTTCTTCATGTAAGTCCCCATGCAAAAAGGTAGATTTAACATCCATTTGATGGACTTTCCATTTGAAAGAGGCAGCATGGGAAAGAACAAGGAAGATAGATTTCATTTTGGCAATAGTGGAGAAGGTTTCAGTATAGTCAATGCCTTCAACTTGTGAAAAGCCCTTAGCAACAAGAAGAGCTTTATGTTTATCAACTTTTCCATCCGATCCAAACTTGGTTCTGTAAACCCATTTACATCTAACAAGTTTTCTTCCCTTTGGAAGAGGAACAAGATCCCATGTATCATTTGTCAATAATGAACGATATTATTCATTCATAGATGCGTCCCAATCTAGATGGCCTGAAGCTTCTACAAAGGTGTCAGGATCATAATTCGTTGAAGCTTGAGCCAGTAAAGAAGAGGCTCTATCGAACTAAGAACGTGTATGTTGTTGATCTGTAGGATCACCTGCAAGAGAACCCACTGCATCCCAAGTAGCACAAACCCATTTTGGAAGCTGAGGAGGTGAAGGAAGAACTTGAGAAGGTGGGGCAAGATTGTCATCCTTATCGTCAAAATTTGAAGAAGAAATATTTTCAGAAGTAGAAGGGATAGAGAGAGGTGGCACATCCGTTGAACTAGGCTCGTAGGCTGATATATTTTCAGAAAACTTTACATCTCTTCTAATGATAACATTTTTGGACTTAAGTGGAATAAGTCCATATCCTTTGACATCTTCAAAATATCTAACATAAATACATTTTTCACTCTTAGGTTATAAAACTTTATGTTTCTCATCTGGGATATGGGCCCATGCTTCACTTCCAAAAACACAAAAGTGACTTACATCTGGTTTAATTGAGCTCCGTGCTTCTTGTGGAGTGATATTCTTTAAAACCTTAGTAGGAGTGTGATTTACTATATAATTTTCATAGTTAATTGCTTCTACCCAAAAATTAAGACTAAGTCCTTTAGATTGAAGCATACAATTAACCATTTCCTTTAAGGTGTGTTTCTTCCTTTCAGCTACACCATTTTTTTGTGGAGGATATGGAACGGTATCTTGCATTTGAATTCCATGCTTAGTGAAAAACTTGATGAATTTGTTGTTAACATATTCTCCACCATTGTCAGATTTTATCTTAATAATTTGATGTCCAAATTGTTTCTCAACAAAGGCCTTAAAGGCCAAGAACATGTTACGTACTTCACTCTTGACTTTTAAGAAGTATACCCAAGTGTGTGTGGAGAAATCATCAATGAAAGTTAAGAGATACTTGTAGCTAGAGAATGAAACAACTGGAAGTGGACCACATAAATCACTATGCACAAACTGTAAAGGGGCTGAGGCATGCCAACCGACACATTCTTCAAAACTATCTTAATGATGTTTTCCAGGTACACATCCGGAACAAACACCATCTCTGCAAGATACCATAGGAAGACCTGTCACCATATTTTATTTACATATATTTTGAAGGGAGCGATAATTTAAGTGACCAAATCACTCATGCCAAAGTTTGCTCACTTCATGAGCAACAAATTCTGAGGGAAGAGTTAACGACCCAAAGTTGTTAAACTTATAAAACCTTGTAGAATCATCAGCAATGCCAGTAGCTAAAATCTGTCTAGGATCTCTTAGGTCCTTAATTACAACATTGTGAGGTGAAAATTCAATGGTTTTACCTTCACTTGAATGAGTTATTTGATATATAGATATGAGGTTGTAGGATAAGGTTGGAACACATAATACATCATTAAGTTTACCATTGTTTAGATGAACAGTTCCAGTCCCTACAACACTAAGAGATCTATCATCACTAAGACATATATTTTTGGTGTTACAATCATTTAAAGAATAAAACATGGCTTTGTTTTTGGCCATGTGATAAGAAGCTCTAGAATCAATGAGGCACTCATGAGAATGAGACGAAGAAGATAAATTTAGTGCATAACCAGACCGATATGCTTGACAACCACATGTAGAAAGTGTTATTCCTGAAGATGAAGTTGAAGTTGAAGAGTGCTCCAAATGGATGTTATGTTTTTTCATTGTTGCTTCCAAGGCTTCCATCTTCTTAAAGCATTTGGATACTAAGTGGCCATCTCAATTACAAAAGTTGCAATGTTTATCAGCATTCTTCCCTTTGTTTTTATTTGCCTTATCATTTCGTTGAATTGATTTTTCATTTTGATACTGAAATTGCTTAGGTTCTTTTTAGGATACTACTTCTTAGGATTCTTTGAATTTGATTATTTCTGGGCAGCTAAGGCTTTCTTAGAAGAGTTTCCAAGATTAAGAAGACCAATATGTAATATTTTTTCTTGTTCTCTTATTAAATAATCATAAAAGGCATCAAAAGAGGGGACTTGTAGTCTTGTCCTTTAGAAATAAAGGCTTCTCTAGTAGAATAGAAGGTGGAAACAAAAACAGAGTAGGCTAGTCCCAACTTAGTAAGAATGGAATAGATAAGGTTACCATCTTCTTTCGTAACCTTAACACCTTCCAAGAGAAGTCTAAGGTCTGAACTTGGACAAAAAATCTTCAATGGAAGAAAAATTATTGGGGTCCAATGTAAGCAACTCATTTTCGATTTGATGGGCTCTAATTTCATTTTTAATTCCAAAAACTTTAGTGAGTTATTTTATTACTTCATTAGGGGTATTAAGTTCTACGATATGGAATCTAAGGTCTGGAGAAATAGACATCCCTATCAACCCATGTGCTTGATCTTTCCTATTTTCCTATTTGGCTGCCTTATCTTCATCTTTAGGTTTAGTTTCTTCGCTTGAGGCTATTCTATATGACCTTTACTTCTAAGTAAATCCACAATGTATGACTACCATTGGAAGTAGTTGGTGCTATCATGAATAACTTGGCATGGACTTTCCATTTTAAAAGAAACTGAAGCTGTAGATGTTGAAACTAAGTGTTTTAATGGAAAGATCTCGAAAAATTAGGCTAATTAAACAAAACCAACTTTGAAAATGGTTTCTGGATGAAGAATTTATGGATTTTTGAAGAAAAGTTGTTGAAGATGTCGTCGAAGTGCGTGAATGTGCGGAAGTGAATGATAATGTTCTATTTCAAACACCCCCCCGCCCCTTTCCAAACTTAATCTAATTAACTCACTTTAAAAAAAGGATTTTATGTGACCCACTTTTATAAATAAGTGAAAGTCACCTTTACAATGGTACTTTATGAGCTACCCACGAAATTTTAACTTGAATAAAAGATAAAGAGACTTTAGAATTATAAGTGACTCACTTTTTATAATGGGTGATAACACTTTTACATAAAGTAACTTTAAAACATAAGATACATGTGGTTTTTGAAAAAGTAACTCAACAAAAAAAAGACTTGAACTCAAGACCTCTATTTTCATAAAGTAACTTTGGAAAGTGAGCTAGTTTAAAATATTAGTAATTTTTGGAAAAGAGGAAGGATTTTTTTTTTAGTCACTTCGGCTTGGGGTGCCTGCTTACTTGAAAAAGTCATTTTTTCCTACAAAAAAAACCACACAACCCAACACGGACATACAAAAAAACCAAACCTTATGGCTTGAAGTTAGATTTCGCCAGAAACTAAATAGTTTCCTCAATGTTTCTGATTTTCCAAGATCACACTAAGGTGCGGCAGAAAAGGGCATACGCATGAGAAAAATCCTTCCTTTCTGTTTCTGATTTTACCAGATCGCATAGAGTCGCAGGGCAAAGAGAATATGTAGAAATGAAAGGTATAGATCCAATAATAAATAAAAACAAAGAGCTAAATACATCGAAATAAACACAGAGATGAGTAACTAAAAATGTAAATAAACATTGTATACCTCCAGATCTAAAAAATGACGTAACTAGGGCTACCAGAAACCTTTTCATGTAAAACAAAAAGGGGTTCCTCACTGGAACAGATGCTCCTAACACAATATAAAAGTACTCTAGGCCTGAAAGCAGTTAGAAACAATAGATCTAGGAAACGACAGTTGCATGCACTTATATCAGCTTTGGATTTGGATCACCAATGGATGCGGCACTCAAATAGCTCTAATACCATGTAGGAATTTACAAGGTAAGTTCCTCAGATAGAACACCGAAGGACACCACTCACAAATAGATCACACATCAATACATTAGTAATCTTGACGTGGTTAAAACCCTCAAAGAGGGAAAAAGTCCACGACCTAAGCCAACGCGACCACTTCAAGAAATTTATTAATAAAAGAAAGAAAATTTACATAATCTTCTCTCATGAATGGTCACCCTACAAATGAACCTCCATGCTCTTTAAATAGAGATCATGGACCAATCGGGTTTTATGCCACAGATCAAGTGTTGGTAATACCGAGGAGAGAATGAATCGTCAGATCACCTAATGTATAGAACATATCGTGGCCGTCAGATTGTAAGTTACAAAAGTACATAGTAAAGAAACACACTTCACATAACTCTACACTAGGCCAAGTTATACTTAACTATTTCCTATGTGCCGGAATATCATAACAACTTAAGTTTGTTGTTTATTTAATTAAATCAAACTCAAATTCAATTAGTTTAGTGGGTCAACTTCAATTGGTTCACCTCGCGACCTCAATTTTTTCAGTAGGTCAATTGGTTCACCCTGTGGTCTT
>APFE031298425.1:198689-239674 GCA_000404065.3 Pinus taeda | reverse complement strand
ATATTTAAATACTCAGAGAACCATGTTTATGCATTAGACTTGGTGGAAGGGGCTTACTTCTAAGTTTGCCTTTCGAATTTCACTAATAATAATATATTTTTATATATTAGTATGGTGGTAATTTTTTAAATAACTTATATATAATAATTTTTATATAAATAAATAAGGTAAGAATGGGTAAATTAGTAATTTAATTTTTAAAATATTATATGAAATAAATGTTTTTTTAATGTAAAGAATAATTTTATGACATAAATAATTTATTTATTTATTTTAGTATTAAATTTTAAATAATTTTTATACTTTTTTTTTTAGAATTTAGATTTTAGTTATTCTTTTTGTGTGTAGAATTTGTTTCTTGATCTATCACACAAGTATTAGTTGTATTGATGTAAATCAACATATGTGGTTCATCATCAGGATTAAGATATTCCAAAATCAAAATACCCATAGTAATTGATATCTCCATGCCTATTTTCATCATTATCCAATCCAAGAATTTATCGTCTTAAATACCCTCTTTACCAAGGCTAATCACATTTCTAATTCAAGTTCATCTCTAAAGAAAAATATCATCTTATCAAAGTCCTTAAAGACATTGGGTATTCCTCATGCCAAATAAAAAAGGTCTTTCAAGTTGCTCAATTCCATTCCCGTAAACAATTCCCAACCTGCCCCCCTAAAGATATGGTTTTCCTTCCCTATAGAAAAGTGACCACATATCACATCTCTAAAATTTTAGCCAAGAAAAACATCAAAACTCTTTTCAAACCCTACAAGATGTTAAATAATTCATTCAATTCTCCCAAAGGTCAATGGGATCCTTTGGCGAGCCCTAAGGTCTATAAAATTCCATGCTCATGTGAAAATTGTTATATAGGCCAAATAGGTAGATCCATTAAAGCATGGTTGAAAGAACACATAGCAGATATGTGTCATAATGACCTTTCAAAATTAACTCTTGCTAAAAATGCCTATAAATATAAGAACCTTATATGCTTTGATCAAGCAAAAATCCTTGCCCCTACCCCCTTCTATTCCTCCTGAAACATCTAGAAAGCCATCAAAATTGAAAAACATGAAAATAGTTTTAACCATCATAGATCCATCTTAAGTACGTATCTAACATGAGACGAGAGGGATCAAAATTGAAAAGCATGCAAATAATTTTAACGATCATAGATCCATCTTAAGTACAGATCTAACATAAGCCAAGAGGGATCAAATTTCTTCACATGCAAACTTTTTTAGAATGCAAAATACAATGTGTTATTTTTCATTGTTTAAATTGTATTTTTGAATGCTAAATAGACTATATATAAGACCAAATAACAATTTTAACCATAAAACTTATTTTTTCTATACATAGATATATATGAAGTTGATATCGACATAAATTAGTTAACATATATTTTCAAATAATTTATTTAAATCTCTTGTTGAAACATTTTTGAAAATTATAAGATTTAAACATCTCATTCACACATTATTTTACTGCTAATTACTTTACAACATATTCATTTTTTTGTAATTATAGCTGACATTATTTTTCTATTTAGAACATAAGTTTTTATTTTTCTATTTAGAAAGTATATTTGAGATTTATAACATAAGATAATATAACAATTTGAATTTCGCTACAATCGGATGAAAAATGCAAAATATGTTAAATGTCGAGTTCACGGGGTGGCGAGGTGGAGATTCTCTGCTTTTTGTTTGGAAACGTTTTGATGATTAAGGAAATGGGTAACCATGATTTGATAAATAATTAGGGGGTGGATTAACAAAATCGTTGCTTGTGTTTTGGGAAAGATCATCTCCTACATAATATTTGTGTGTCTAAGGGAGCACCTATACAGCCTAATGAAAATGACCTTGGCTTAGGGTGAGGTCTATGTTCAAAATACTCATGCTAACTAACTTGTAAAAGTTTGAAGTTATGAATGGCTTCTTAAAATTTGATATGCTCCAGGGGACAAGGAAATTGAAAGGGTCCATGAGAGACAAGATATAAAAAAAGGGAAAAAAGTGAGGCAAATTGAAATGCCCCCAGACAAGGTATATCCAAAAGGTAAAGCATGGCCAAACATGGTGAAAGGGGTTGGTAGGGACTTCCATTAAGTTAACTTCAATGTGTTGCTTCTTTGAGAACTTAACTTCAATGTGTTACTTCTCTAAGTAATCCAACTTCAATTAGTTTAATGGGTCAACTTCAATTGGTTAACCTTGTGGCCTCAGTGGTTTCAATAAATCAAGTGCATTTGGTTACTTTGAAATACTTAGGGCTCTATCTCAAAATAAGTGGATAGGTGATGTTTTACTTTTATCATGTCTCTAGATTATGTTTATTTATAAGTTGACTTTCAAGATTTTAATAATAATAATATATTTTTATATATGAATATTTATTATTAATAATTTTATATAAAAAATAATTAAGATGTTTAAATTGTAATTGTCTTTAAATATTAATATTGATAAGCAAATCTCCACATAGAAAAAAGTAGTTTTATAGTGTAAGTTTGCAAATCTATGTTTTAGTATATATTTTCATTTTATTAAGATTTTTAATTATTTTGAATTATATTATATAGTTATATATAATATTATATTAATAGGGTAGTTCATTTAAATATGTTTGGAGTGTTAGGAGTTGTTATTTAATTTTGGAGAAAATTAGAAAGAGTGAAAATAAAGAGAAATGATAAGAGTTAATTGAATGCTTATTAATTACTTATAATTTATTATTGGGTTTAAATAGAGAATTTGATTATATAGATGAACAAAAAATCAAACAACAAATAAACAACGCAAAAAGGAAATGAGAAGAATTACTTCCTTCTTCTATTCTGCGCAATTTAATTAATTTGTTGTTATTATACCAAAAATGAAAAACATGTAATAACAAATTTAATCAAGCTAACCCTTTAACCCCATCTAAATAACACAACCAAGAAGCATTAAATTATTTAATCACATTTCTTTTATGCCCTATGGTTTATCTATTCCCTTACTTGATGAGAAAGCTTAAATAGGTTTGAAATTATTTAGCTTAAACTAAATAATCTATAACAAATAAATTGACTTTGGATAAGAGAAACAAACAATATAGAATAGACAATTCTGTATTTGGGGTAAAAATAAATGCTAATATAACATCGTTTCAATGTTTAAACATTGAAACCATATCTTTCAAGAAAACCACCCAACTTTAATTCCATTTGACTTTGGCATCAATTTTCAGAAACATTAATACAATGACTTATAAAGTTAAAAATGCCAATTAACCCAAATATATTAATGTTGATATAATTGTAGTTATGAATAAATTATCTCTCCCTTAAACACCACTTCATTGAAGTTAATGAAGGTCATTTAAACGATGTTCAATACCCACTATGCACATACAACGCCTCGTTGAATTTGACACTAAGAAAATGTCAACGATACTAAAAACATTGATAAAACAATGACCATGGAATGAAAATGATGCCCAAAACGTCAATATATAGAGTTTAGAGGACATATTTATCTAGCAACCTTCATCCCACACTTTTGCATTCCTGTTTTTTGAAAATTATTTCCAACAATGTACAATAGTGATGTCAACAAATTTGAATTCAAGCTCGATAATTGTGATGATTCTAGTCGTAGTACATAACATTGTTGATAAATCATAAATGTTATCAACCTAATACAACCATAGGTAATAACCATTGCATATATTAAATTCATAACAACAAGAAACACAAATTTAAAGCTTAGCACAGGAATACAAAGAGAAGACCCCAAAAATGTTAGATGTAAATTGCATAGCAACATGCATAGGAAAATAGATGTATAATTACCTTGGGTACTTGTGAAAGAATATAAGCTTCATCACGGTTGTCCTCTATTTATAATTCCTACAAGAAATGAATGTCAAGTGCATTTCAATCACTTATATAACCATTTCTTATATATTTAATAATCACCAAGCCTTCAATGCCATTAATATTATAGATTATATAACGCAATTTTAATTTGTAAGTGAATATATCATTATGATTTGATATTCCATATTTTCACCCATAAATGGTTCCTTTTATTTGGATAACCACATCTTTCAACTCTAAATTTAAACCTTTTCAAACACAACCACTTTCACTTTGATTCTACTTACACGTAAATTGGATTTAATCAAACCCATATTGTCATTAGTGATTACTAAGGTTGAATGAATTAATGGTGATATGGGATAACATGCTCCATAAAGCCTAAGTTTTAGCTTCATAAGTTATGCAAATGCTTTGGCATGATTTATAGTGCTTTCACAACATTTAAAGGACAGGTAGATAGGGAATCAAGTTTCTGCAACAACTAGAGGGAGGACAACTTTTAAGGTATGGACTATTTTGGTACTTTGTGGAACTTAATATAATTTCATTTCATTTCATTATGGCAATTATTAAAGGAGGCTAAATAACGAAAAATTGATTCCTGGGTGCAAGATTGAATGACCTTGAGAAGGAAAAAAGATTAGAAATGAGAGATTGAAAATGAGGCTTTCATAGATATTTATACAACTTAGGTGTACAAGAAGTTGGACACAAGAAAATCCATGACAACATAAGAAATACTTTCTCAAGGAAGTATTGAAATCATTTAATTGAAAATTCCAACACTATTTAGTCATATGATCAAGAAGAGTTGAATTCTTTGAATAAGGCCATCATGGTTGAATGACTTCTTAAGAAACTTAAATGGAAGCTTGTGAAACTCACAACATTCAAATGATCTCTATAAGTTAGTTACATATCTAGTTGTAACTCACTTTTACACTAATGCCAAAATGTTACATATCTCAAATTCAATCTCACAATGAATATATACTTATCTTCTAAAGTTATTTTGAGGTTTCCCTTTCTTGATAAGTGGTGTCTTCTTCAACTATAGTATGTTATTTTCAAAATGCTAATGTTGATTTTTTCACCCAATATTTAGAATTTTAAAACACGTATTAGATCTTCATGAGTACCCCAATATACTCTTTCTTTCGTCAAGTGCACTTTTGTACAAAATACATGTTTACTTTGAGATCACTAATAATACTAGATGTGTATGAGTTTCAACATTGTGTACTAGATTAAACATTTGAGGTAGAAGCTTGAAATGTGTGCAAACAATGTCCAAAAGTAATAAAATGTTTATGAAGAATAGCCAAGCTTGGTGAAAGAGGTTGGTAGGGACTTTCATTTGGTCAAATTTCAATTTGTTGTTTCTTTGATTAGGTCAATTTCAATTTGTTTTTTTTTTTTTTTAATTAAGCCAATTTTATATGGTTTATTGGGTTTATTTCACTTCTCGCGTTAAGTCAAGTCAACTTCAATTTTTTGTTCCTTTATTAACTTAAATAGGTTCATTGAGTAAGTTTACTTCTTTCACTGTGTTAACTTCAATTGATTCTAAATTTGTTGTTTCTTTAAATATGTCAACTTCAATTGGTTCATTGAGTTAACTTCACTTTTTTCACTGAGTCAATGTCAAGTGGTTCATCCCTATCACCTCAATTGTTGCACTAGGTCAATTCCAATTGGTTGTTATTAAATATCGATGTTAGAATTCAAATTATTGCTTTTAAATACCTAGTGCTCCATGTTTATGTAATATATCTATGGTGTATGGATCATGCTTTATCCTTTTCCACATATTCCATATTTTACTACCAATGATACATTTATATAGTGGCATATATTTATTTTTGTTTTTATATTATTATTGTTTATGTTGTAAGTAGTTCTATATAGATAATAATTAGGAGGTAAAAGTAATTCATAACATAGTGTTTACGGTAAACGTTATTCCAATAAAATTTTAACTGTATGTCATATTATATTCTTTTACTTCAATATTAAGATTAATATGAACTTTATAATATAATAGTTATATTGATATGCTAGATTATTTAAGAAGAATTGTCTAGATTAAACATGCTTGGCGATGTTTGGGAGAAAATTGCTAAGCCAAGGAGCAAAGTTAATTAAATGTTCATAAACGACCTATAAACTATTATTGGTTTTAAAAATAGAATTTGATTACATTGACCATAAATAATAAGGATTAGTTCATTGTATTCTATGAAATTTAATTAATTAGCTAATGTGAATAAAAAAATGGAAACTATGTACTGAAAAATGTAATTAAACTAACCATTCAACCCATATAAACAATGCAACCAACATGCATTAAGTTAACTAACCCATTTTATTTGGTGTGCAAGAAATTCAGATGGCATCTTTGGGTTTATCCATTCCCTGCATGAAAACACTTAGCTAGCTTTGAAATTGCTTAATGTAAACAAATATAACTTATATCAAGAAAATTAGGTAGGAGAATCCAAGGGTTTGTCCCTTCCCTTAGTTTGTGAGAATGCTTAGCTAGGTTTGAAATTATTTAATCTAAATTAATATATTAGTAAACAAATTTAGCTTGAAAAAGAGAAATTAACATCATACAATAAACAATTCTACATATGGGCTCAAACAGAAATGTTAATATCACATTATTTCAATGTCTAAATGTTGAAATCATGTCTTTTAAGAAAACCATTCAAGTTTAATTCAATTTGACTTTCACATAATTTTTCAAACATCAATATAATGACCTCTTAAGTTAAGAATGTTAGTTTATCCACATATATGAATGTTGATCCAATGATAACTGTGAAGAAATTATCTCCCTTAAACATTGATTTAATGATGTTGATGAAGGATATTTAAATGATGTTTAAGACTAGTAATGTACTTTAATGGCTTGTTAAATTTGACATTTGGCGATTGGAAACATTGCTAGAAACATTAGTAAAAAATACCTAGGGAACTAAAATGATGCCCTTAACATTAATATATTGACTTCAAGGGGCATGTTTATCTAAGTAACCTTTGTCCACACTTTTTCATTCCTTTTCTATGAAAAGCATTGCTAGTGATGTAGAGTAGTGATGCCTGTTAGAATATTAGATCAGCTAAACTAGTTATCTATCTAAGAAACTAACAATACATTAACATATAAATAAGAACAGAAAGAGAGCAAGGAAAAATAATATAATATATATATGCGGTTCACCCAATTAGGCTACGTCCACGAGAAGTTTGTCTTCTATTATCTCCATAAATCTCCTACAATCTTACAAAGAGAGCAACTACAAATAACCCGATACAAATAACAGTATGTTGTGAGCATAGGATAAGATGTGATGGTATCACAAAATGGTATCTGCCTTAAGAGGCTCCCTTGACCCTATTATATGCCCAAAGATGTGGAGGAATTACTCTCACATATTAAATGTGGAATAATAATTCTTCAAAATAACACCTCTTTATATAATAAATGGATACAAGAGTATACTATGCCATAATAAATATGGGATATAATCTATTACTCTTTTACATAAGATTGTGGACAACTTCTGACATAATAAAAAGACATTATTACCTTCCAAGGAATATAATATATTACAACACTCCCCTTTAATAATGTTTGGGATAAGGGCCCATCCTAACACTAAGGAAGGAAGGAGTCATTACTGCTCCCCCTTGATGACAAATTCCCTCATCCCAAGAAAAGAACGAAGATGCACATACTTCGCTTCTGTCAAGGATTTGGTGAAGATATCAAATGCCTGCTGCTCGATAGGACAATACTCTAGATAAAGAATAACATCGGTGAAAATACATCAAATATAATGAGAATCAATGTCAATATGCTTCATCTTGGAGTGATATACAAGATTATAAGAAAGCTGAATTGCACCTTGATTATCACATTTCAACACTGTGGATGATTTTGGAACCGGACCAAGCTTGGTAAGAATATATTGTAACCAAATGGCTTCTTTAGCTGCTTCTTTGGTTGCTCTATACTCTACTTCACATGAAGATAAACAAAGAGTCTTCACCTTCTTTTTGGATCAAGAGATCGAAACTAAACAAGGTTGAAATATGTAACCAGCAATTGACCATCGATCAGAACTGTCACCTGCCCAATCAGAATCTGTATAACAAGAGAGTAAAATTGTAGCACTGCTCGAATAAAATACACCATAATGCAATGTCCCCTATAAATATCACATAATTCTCTTGGCAATGTGCCAATGACTTTCACGAGGTTGCTACATGAATCAAGAAACCACACTAACCGCAAAAGAGACATCTGGTATGCTGTAAGTTAAATATGTCAAACTTCCAACAAGATGATGATAAAGATTAGCATCAACTAGTTGAGTGGTACACTCAACAGTTAACTTTACACCAGATTGAAATAGCGTAGGAGAAGGTTTACAATCACTCATATGGAAACGAGCCAATAAATTTGTCGCATACTTAGGATGAGAGAGAAAAATACCATCAACCATATGCTAGATCTAAAGACCCAAGAAATAGTTGAATGTACTGAGATATATCATCTCAAACTACTTCTAAAGAGTAATTTTCATATGTTGAATTAATACAAGATGGTTGTTAGTGATAACTAGATCCTCTACATATAAAACAATAATAAGGACATTATCACCAAAGTTCTTGACACACAGATTTAGATCAGATATACAATGCTTAAAACCATTATTCAAGAAATATGCATCAATTTTATTATACCAAGCTCTAGATGCTTGTTTGAGACCATATGCAGATTTGTGTAATTTGCATATTAAACTTGAGGATTTAGCAAAAATAAAACCAGGAGGCTGTTGCATATAAATTTCTTCAGTAAGATTTCCATTTGAAAAGGCTTTTTTAACATCCATTTGATGAATTTCCCACTTATAAGATGAAGCAAGTGATAAAGTGGTTCTTATTATGTTCATTTTAGCAACAAGAGCAAAAGTTTCATTATAATCAATAAGTTTAAGTTGATTATAACCTTTTGCAACTAATCTAGCTTTATGCTTTTTGATCTGTCCTTCTGCAGTGAACTTAGTTTTATAACCAACTAAATTCTTTCCTAAAGGAAGAGGAATAAGAGACCAAGTCTTGTTTCTCAAAAGAAATTCATATTTAGCAGACATAGCTTGTTCCCAATGAGGCTTACCCTTAGCTTTAGCTTGAGCATAAGTAGTAGGATCATCTTTGGCCAAAACTTTGGTCATAAGAGAGAAGTTAGATCTAATTCAACAAGTTTCAGAAGGATTTTTGACCTCACTACCTTCAGATTCAAGATTTTTCTAAGCCCAAATAGGAAGAGTAGAAGGAACAAGAGTCACTTCAGGAGCTTCATGAGTTTCAGGTGGAATACTTGAGGGAGAGGAAGAATCAAGATCAATAATAGGCAAAGAACTAGAAGAAGGAGTAACATGAATAGGACTAATGGGTGGTATTCATAAATTCAGGGTAACATGAGATTCTACAGACTCAGGTGGGGAAGAGACTTCATGAAATTGAACATCCCTTCTGATTATGACACTTTGATTAGAAGGATCAAACAAACTGTAAGCCTTGTAATTCTCTTCATAACAATGAAGATACACTTGTAATATTTGGGTTCTAACTTTTTCCGTTTTTCATCAGGATTATGAGCCCAACATTCACAACCAAACACCTTAAATTACTAATATCTAGTTTACGTCCATTCCATTTTCCTCAGGGGTAACATGCTTAACAACTTTAGTAGGAACTCTATTTAAAATAAAATTAGCACAACAAATGGCTTTAGCCCAAAATTTCATATGCAATCCTTTAGAATAAAGCATACATCTAGCCATTTCAACTAAAGTTCTATTTTTCATTTTAGCAACACCATTTTGTTCAGAAGTGTAAGGAACAATATTTTGATGTTGAATACCACGTTTAGATAAATATGCATCAAATTATTGCTTAACAAATCTCCCCCCGCCCCCCCACCATTATCATATCACAAGGTTTTAATATTCTTACCAGATGCATTTTCAACCATGGATTTAAATTCTTCAAATTTTACAAATGTTTTAGTTTTATTTTTCAAAAAATGAACCCAATGTTTTCTACTAAAGTCATCAATAAAGGTAAGAAAATAAATTGCATGAGATATTGAAGGAACTTCAAGAGGACCACAAATATCACTATGAATTAATTGCGAAGGTGCTTTAGCATGCCAAGTGTTACCTTTATCAAACATTTCTCTATGATGTTTACCAAGAACACATCCTTCACAAACACCAGTAGTAGAAGAAATATTAGGCAAACCATGAACCATTATAGTTAGCATTTTCATTTTACCATAATTCAAGTGACCCAATGTTTCATGCCATAATTGACTTAGTTCATTAGCATGAGAAAAATAGGAATAAAAGGGTTGTCTCTTAGTTGAATTAAAACCAACAAATTTATATAAACTGATTATATGATCAACAGGACCATAAGAGACTACTTTGTAATTTTGGTTCATATCTTTAAGAACATATTTATCAGGCCAAGCTTCAAATTTAAAACCTTTCTGACATGCATAATAAATAGAAAGTAAGTTGATGGGCATGTTTTGAACATGAAAAATATCTTCCAATTGACCATTAGCAACTTTAATATTACTAGAACCAATTACAAAAATTTGTTTACCATCACCCATAGAAACTTTCTGCGATGAGTTCTTATTAGTGTCATAAGATGTAAATAAATATGCATTACCAGTCATATGTTTAGAAGCACCAGAATCCATTATCCATTCCATATTAGAAGAAGAATTGCTAGACGAAAAAATAGATGCACATAAAGCTATTTGAGATTCATTAGAATTTTTCTTGTTAGCTTTAGCCATTAAACGTTTCTCTTTAGAGCAATTCTTTTCAGGATGCTTAGGTTTAACACAATGCTTACAAGGATCATACATTTTCTTCCTCTTACTAGTTTCATGATGTGCATGAGAAGCATGACCATTATTATTAGTATGATTAGAAGTGTGTGAATAAGAACCTTTAGCATTATTAAAACTTTTCTCAGGATTCTTATTATGTTCCATAAGAGCTTTATTAGGTGGGAAGCAATCAAAATTTCTTGCTCATTTATCAACCCTTTATAGAAACCATCAAAAGTAGGTTTCGTAGTACTTGGAGACAATTCGAGAGTCCTATTCCTAGTTTGGATGAACATGTCAAAACAAGATGGAAATTTTTGTTCTACAAGAATGATAAGAGCAATGTTTGTCTTCTTGTAATATTTACCATAATTATTTAACTTTTCATTTAAGGTTTTCAATTTAGAAAGATATAATTCTACTCTATCAAAATTGGTAGGATCTAGCTCATGAATTTTCTTTTCAAGGTAATAAGCAGAAACATCATCAGATTTATCAAATAAAGAAGCCAAAATTATCCATACCTCAACTAGGTTGTCTTCTGTCTCAATACTTACCTAAAGACTATCTGAAATTGTTTTATCAATGAGCCCTCTTGCTTGATCACACTTTTCTTCCCATTTAATCAAGGATTGAGCATATGTAGGTTTCTTGTGTTCACCATTAACCAACCTCCATAGATTCTTACTGCTGAGAACATCAATCATTTTCCTTTTCCATGCAAGATAGTTAGAATAGACAAATTGAGGAACAAAAGATACTTTTGAAGTCATAATGATAGAAATTTTGACAAGAAATATACACCAAAATGCAAGAAATGACAAGAGAAAAAATGGGTAGAAAACTGTAATTTTTTTGCAATTCATTCTGTCATCACCAGAAAACCTGAAAAAATTGTCAATCTTAAATCAACGATAATTTTTCTTCCGGTACTTCATTTGAGCTTATTTTTTTTTTAAATTGGGTAGTTTGGCGAGAGGAACCCAAATATCTACTCTGTTATGCAAATCTGCACAGAAGGTAACAGATCTGACAAAAATGTCAGGTCTCAAAACAAAAAACACTCAATAATGCTCCAAATGCTCATTATAACTAGTTTTCAGAAATGGCGAGGAGGTTCAAGTCAGCATCGGGGAGGATTATCACTAAATTCTGGTGCAAGGAAAATCACACATACAATAAGGAATAGAATTATTGATTTTTCCTATCAACAGTAAAGGCAAAACTGTTGAGATTCGTGCCATCTGTTGAAGATAACGAATCTCAATAGTGTTATCACAAAAAACCCCACTATAAAATTCCTATCGAAATAATTATAGTCGACTTCTAAAAATATATAAGAAGTAAAATGTAGATAGTTAAGTATTATTATAGTTGACATATATATAATAATAATTTTTATATTTTGATGTAATATAAGTTAAAGGTTAAACACAAACAATAGTTATATGTTAGTTGTTCTTATATAAGAGTTGAGTGTGCATCTTTCAAATATATATATGACCATAAATGAGATTATACATGTTGATCATTTATTGAAAGTAAATTTTCAAGAAAATACTGATGCCTTGATCACCATTAAATTAATTAAAATCAATGATGTATGATTAATTTAAAAAATAAATTGAGTGGCCTTCACAAAGTTTCCATCTATTTTTTCTACATTCCATTAGTTTGTTGAGATGTAGCAATAGATTGCTGGCTTAAGAATAATTAGGCAGTGATGATACTTTCTTAACAACATCACTGAATACTAGTTCTTACTAAATATATATGGTTTGTGTTGTTTCCATGTGGGTCTACCCTTAGCTATAGATTGGCTCCTAAAGACATGAAGTTTTCTCCTCAATCCATGAACTACCTCAAACCATAAAATGTTTAGCTACAGGTCACACGTGTACAATTGGACTCCATCTTAGTTTGGGCATAAAATTAATGGCTAGATCAACAATCTAGGGTGTTCGTGTATTCATTTTTTGCATGTTTCATTGCCACTCACACCTTTTCCTAAATAAGTATGCCCCTTCTAGCTTTAGGTTGTGAGTTATCTCTATATTTGCTTTGATTTTTATAGGCAAATTGTGAGTCTTTTGAAATCCGAGTATCAACATTTTCTTGTTTTCTCTATCTCATCATTCTATATATATTAGCAATGTTTACCTAGAATCCCATTAGCCTACCTTCGTTCAATCACATTAAATTGAAAACAAATTGTAATATGAGCATGATCTCTTTTGACTAAAGATAATACATTTTTTCACAATATAAACTATGTCAATAAATACAAAATTTCCATCACCGTGACAAAGAAATAAAATCCAAGTATAACTATAACCTATAATTACATAAAACTATAGTTTAACATAAGTATAATTGTAATTATAATAAATTTAAATTAAAGAATATTTTTTGGTTTTTTCCTCTAATTTAATGTTATAATGTCTTCTATTGAATTATAATATAAAAAATATGTATAATAAACATATATATATGTGTGTGTGAGAGAGTTCTAACTATGGTATAATTTTTTTTATTTTTTATATTAAATTTATAAATTTAAATATATGAAATATGAAATTTAATTTAAAATTTATAAAATTTATTTATTTTGAAAATTTTATAATTTTAAATATAGAATATTATTTTGAGTGGGTTAAATGGTTAAGAAGATGTGTTTTATGAAACTCGTTGAGCCCCAAACTTGCATCTTTCCTACACATTTTTCTAGCTTCTTTCCATTCACTTGAGCCTCCTAAGCCATCAATATCATTGCATATTAGTTATAAAAGAGCATTTAATGTGGTTTCTTAACTATGTCTTTGTGTTGTTGTTTGAACTAGATTTTTGCTTATGAACTGCGGAATCTTGTCACTTTTCGCAGCTAGTTCAGCTTTCCGCAACTGTTTTTGTTAAAGTCTACATTACAGGTGTCATCAAGCAAATCGAGTCACATGGGCATGTTGGAAATGTCATGGACATGGGTCAGGTCCCATTAGTCTAGCTGGATTCGTCAAAGAAGACTGTGGTCAAAGGTGGTCAAGTGGTGGTCAAACGGGAGTGTCCTACAGCAACAGGACTCCAATTTCGACCACGTGAAGGTTTTTGTGACTGTTTCTAGATCTTTGGAGGCACACTAACATCTGTAGGCTGACCACGATGTGGATCCAATAGCTGCTTTCAATAAGATTGCATAATCCCAGTGACCATACTGCTAAATCTGTGGACGTGGTTCTTCACGTGTCCTCTGTTCATGCAGTTTTTCCAGAAAGACAGTTATGAAGCCTCTGTTATAAATAACACGTTCTAATATGCATAATAGTTAGCTTTTGATATGTAATTTTTGTTGTTAAGAACCACTATGTCGTGACACTAGCTTATTGTTGTACTCTGTTTTGATATATATATATATATTATATATATGAAGACTCTGTTTTCCATATTTGCGTGAACGTGATTTTGAGTTGATAACCTATTAGCCGAGGTTGTAGAGGGCCCCTGCATACCGAGGTTTCATTTTCTTCATTGCTATATAGTCCTCATGCATCGTTTTATGATTATTCATTCGTGTATATATTTCTAACATGTCACTTCTGCTCATGATTTTATAAGTTTTGTTTAATGTTGATCAGTGTGTGTAGGTTTCAAGATAGAGTAGGCAGCCCGGGCATTTGCATATAAATTTCATAATGACTAGTGATATGGAATTGATCCTCTGCTGATTTTATTTTCATAGTTTCTTTTAATTCCAGTTTTGTTTTGTTAAGGTTTAGCTTTGTTCAATTTGCTTTGATTAGTTAAAAATCAACTTGCTCATTTCATTGATAGTTACCTCCGAAAGCCATAGTGAGACTACTGGCGAGGGATTGTAATAAGAATGTTGTGAATTGATTTTAGTTTCCTTTTCTGCAATTAGATAATTGAATTGCTCATTTCATTGACAGTTACCTCCGAAAGCCATAGCGAGACTACTGGCGAGGGATTGAAATATGGGTGTTGTGATTTAATTTTAATTTACTTTTATGCAATTAGATAATTGAATTTCTCATTTCATTGACAGTTACCTCCGAAAGCCATAGCGAGGGATTGAAATGTGGATGATGTAATATGATTCTAGTTTTACTTTCTTTGCAATCTTTGATTTCCTCGAGTGCAGTAGGTTAAGTTAGTTTTCTGAATTTAGACAACAACAGAGATGATGGTTTCATAATCAGTAGTTCCTGAATTACTTGTTTTAATTAGTAGCATCCTTTCAATTTTTTATTCAAGTGTTATTTTTCACTATAGTCTATTTTATGAAGTGTTAAGTTTTGGGAATATTTACAAAGGACATAACTGCCTTAAAACTTATAACCATACTTTCCTTCTAGAAACTTAGGAATTGGAATTTCATAAACCAAGATAAATCGCCCCAAAACAAAATAAAAATAAAAAATGAGAAAAGTAAGAAATAGGTTATCTTGCACATATAGTGTGCCACACTTCATCAGCTTACGAATCCCGGATTGAAAAATTAATGTAGCAATTTAGGACACACTAAATTGACCAAACATTTTGGTGCTATTGCTAGGGAAGTGTAACTAGGTAGCCAATTTCTTAAGAAAAAAACATTAAAAAGAAGGGAAAAATTGATAACTTCTTGAAGTATGCTCTCCTCTTGCACCTAGTGTGATCTGGAGGATCAGAAAAGAGAGTTATTGGTTCAATAATTTCTTAAGTATGCTCTCTTATTGCACCTAGTGTGATTTGGAAGATCAGAAAGAGAATTATTAGCCCAACTTAAAAAATAAAAAAATGACATGCATAGAGCAAGAGATTCTAGGGGAAGGTTTATAGCTAGAGCCAAGAGTTCGATTTTCACAACTCTAGCTTCTTCAAGGCATAGACAAGATTCACCATCATCTACTCCTAGCCTTAAGATTCTTGGAATTCAAGGAGAAGCGGCTGAATTAGAGGATTCTCCTACACTATCTATCAAATCTCATCTAGGAGAAGACCCTTTCTTCACTTCTACAGGAAAGCAAATTGTAATCAAAGAAGTGGAATCGCCTGAAGAAGAAAAGGAAGAATCTTTCTCTCATACACCCTTGATAGAAGAACCAGAAGACTCTGAGGAAACTATCATGACGGAAGAAGTAGTAGATGGATTTGGGGGTAGAGGTAGAGGAGGAGGAAATAATGTAGGCAACAATGGTGGAGGTGGAGGTAATAATGGGAGAAATAGGGAAGGAGATAACTCATTTGGATTCCCTATAGTCGATGAGGAAACGCACACAACGATGAAAAACATCTCACCATCTGTCCTCCCCAACTTTTATGGATTGCGAAGTGAGGATCCTGAAACATTTATGTTTGAGTTTGAAGTCGTGTGCTAAACTTATGACTATATGGAAGACTCTCAAAAAATCAAACTATTTCCTTCAACATTAAAGAGAGCCACTTTAAAATGGTTCATGGGATTAGTCACCCAATCTATTAGGACTTGGAATGATATGAAAAAAACATTTTTAGATAGATACCTGGACTATTGTATGCCCACCAATCACAAGGATGAGGTATTCAAAATGGTACAAAAAGAAGATGAAAACTTGGAGGATTTACTTGAAAGATTTCAATAAAACTTAAAAAGAGCAAAGATGAGCAACTTAGATGAGAAAATTTTGAAAGCCCTTTTATTGGAAGCCATCAGAGATGAATGGATAGATATTTTAAACATGATGGGGAAGGGAGACATTTCTCAACTTCTGCTTCATAACATAGCAGAACTATGTGTCCATCTCTCGAGAGGAAAATCTAAAATAGGGAAAGGACCTAGAGATCCTTCTCTTATCAGGGAAAACAAATCTCCAATTGGATCAGTAAGTAGGGAAGAGATTGGCAATATGCTTGATGAATTCAAAACTGATATCTTAGGGAGTCTTAGTGAACAACTAGACACCCTTAAAATTCAAAACAAGGAGAAAGCAGAAACTGATGCTTTAGCCATCTTTTGTCTGAAATGTAGGAAGAAACATGCTCTAAGGGAATGCCCCTTGGATGCAAAAGTTGTAGAAACATGTATGATTTGCTCAGAGAATCATGAGACCAAGGATTGTCCTTCAATTCCTGGGCTCAAAGCCATCTTTCAAGAAGATCCAAATTCAGTAGAATCTCTCTGTTTTGTTGCAAGAAGACCTTGGCAAGGGCAAAAGAATTGAGGGTTTAACAATCCTATGAATTTTCAACCCCCACCAAATTGGAATCCTTGGAAACAACCTTGGCCCCAACCTCAAAATCCATATCAATCATGGGCACAAGGGATGCAAAATCCTTATGGGAGATTTGCTCAATTTTATCAAATTCCTCCATCTTTTCAAAATCAACAAACTCCACAACCTCCAAATCAAAATCCACAACTTTCATAACCATTTCCACAACAACAACCTTCTCAACAAAATCCAAATCCCAACTCATGCTTCCATTCCAACAAAAGACAAATCAACTACCATCCCAACCATTGCCAAATCCAAACAATAAAAACCCTCAAAATACTTACATGATAGAAGGAAAACAATTTCCTACCTATATGATTGTTCCTCTCAATGATGTACAACTCAGATCTGGTAGAGTCTTACAAAAACCTTCTATAGATACCCAAAAGCAAGAACCTCTAAGGAAGAATCTCTTAAAGCCAATAAAGGTTCTGAAGCATCTCTTCAAACCCAAACACACAAAAAAAAAAGAAAAGTCAACCCCCACAACTCCTATAGTCAAGCAACCTGTATCTTCATCCACACCTCCTTTCCCTGAAAGATTACAAATTGATATAGGAGTGGAAAAACAAATCTTGTTGCCTAACTATGATTTTACAGATGAATTAAAGAATGTCTGTATCAAGATTCCCTTGCTACAAGCCATTAGAGAGATTCCTATTCTAGCAAAAACAATAAAGGAGTTAAGTCTCAAAAGACCAGGAAGGAAACCAAAAGATACAAGAAGAATCCACCTGGTAGGAAAAATTGCAGATATCATGATGGGAAAAATTACCATGCAGAAGTATGTAGATCCTGGTAGTCCAATTGTCAAAACACATATCAATGGGGTAGAAATTCCAAATACTTTGATTGATTTAGGGGCTGCTATCAACATTATGAGTAGACAAACTATGGAACAACTAAAACTTCCTAATCTTCTTTTTACACCTACTTTACTGCAACTTGCAGATTGATCAATTATTAAACCAGATGGTGTATTAGAAGACATTTTGGTCTCCTTAGACTCTTGGGAGTATCTAGTGGATTTCATGATTTTAACTCACAAGAGTAATCTAGGAGGGCATCCACTCATTTTAGGAAGACCTTGACTAGCCACAGCTGATGCTTTTATCAGTTGTAGATCAGGGGATATGTATATTTTTTATGGTAATTCGACAAAGAAATTCAATCTGTATCCTCCAGCAAAAACAATTACAAAGATAGGAGATAATGAATGGGTCGATGAGGAGGACACTATACAACCCGTCTGTACCATTTCTGAAATCAGTGAAGATGGTCAAATTCTGAACACATTAGAAAAATTTGAAACCTCTTCAGAATATGACAACACACAATTTCAGTTAAATTCTGACATTGAGTATCTATCATCTATACAAATGTCTCTTTACTCTATGGAAGAGTTTAGTAGTTCCACCACTGAGATTTTTCCAGGTAAAACATTGAATATCAACAAAAACTTGGAAAGAGCACAACAGGAAGAGCTATCCAAAATCTTACAAAAACATTCTACTGCGTTTGCATGGGAGTATACTGACATGAAAGGTATTGACCCTAAGACTTGCATTCATCACATCTACATCGAGGAAAAATAGTAGACCAATCAGACAACCTCAGAGAAGGATGAATCCAAATCTTAAAGAGATAGTGAAAGAAGAGCTCCAAAAACTACTCAATGTAAACTTCATTTATCCAATTTCAGATAGACGATGGGTTTCCCCTTTGGTTATAGTACCTAAAAATAATGGTAAATGGAGAGTATGCATTGATTATAGGGAATTGAATAAAGCAACTTTAAAGGATCACTTTCCTTTACCCTTTATCGATCAAGTGTTAGATGCTCTAGCAGGAAAAAAGTACTTTTCATTTCTGGATGGTTTTAGTGGCTTTCAGGTGGCACCTGAAGATCAAGATAAGACCACATTCACTTGTCCATGGGGAACTTTTGCTTACCGAGTGCTTCCTTTTGGATTATGTAATGCACCCACAACATTTCAAAGGGCAGTACTAGGAATGTTTTCTGATCTAATCCATGATTGTGTAGAGGTCTATATGGAAGATTTTACAGTTTATGGTGATTCATTTGAAGAGGCATTAGAAAATTTGGAAAAGGTCCTTATCAGATGTAAAGAAACAAATCTCTCCTTGAGTCATGAAAAATGCTTTATGATGTTTACTGAAGGGATTGTTTTAGGACATCATATTTCAGGGGATGGAATTAAGGTTGATAAATCAAAAGTTGAAGTCATCTCCAAGTTGCCTATTCCAACTTGTCAAAAAGATGTTAGAAGTTTTCTGGGATTTACTCGGTATTATAGAATATTTATAGAAAACTTCACCAAAACAGCATCTCCACTCTTCAAATTGCTTACAAAAGACTATGAGTTCAAATGGGATCCTGATTTTCAATCAGCATTTGAAACTTTGAAAACAAGAATATCTAAAGCACCCATTTTGAGAGGGCCAAATTGGAAACTTCCTTTCCATATTTCTACAGATGCTTCAGATACAGCTCTAGGAGCTGTGTTGGGCCAAAAGGATTTAGTTCCTTATGCCATTTACTATACCAGTAAAAATTTGACTCCCACTGAGTTGAACTATATTGTGACTGAAAAGGAGTTTTTAGTTGTTATTCATGCAATCAATAAGTTTAGACATTATATAACAGGCTATGAAACTTTTGTCCATACTGATCATTCTGCAATTAGATATCTAATGAACAAACCTGTTACTAATGGCAAAGTTACAAGATGGCTCTTACTTTTACAAGAATTCAACATTACTGTGTTGGATAGACCAGGAAAGCAAAATACAGTAGCTAATTCCTTGTCTAGGATCCAAAATACTAAATAAGATTCTCCTGTAGAGGATAAGTTTCTAGATGAATATTTGTTTGCAGTAACTACTAAGACTCCTTGGTATGCAGTTATTGCTAACTATTTGGTTACAGGGAAATTGCTTCCACATCTATTTCCCGGTGAAAAAAGAAAAATTGTTCAGGGGAGTTCAAAATATTCATGGATTTCTAACGAATTGTTTAAAACAGGGCCAGATTGTGTGATCAGAAGATGTGTTTGGAAAGATGAAATGCCTGACATCCTCAAGGCATGTCATGATGAGCCATGCGGTGGACACTTTGCTAACAAAAGGACGGCCTATAAAATCCTTTCTTGAGGATATTATTGGCCTTCCCTTTTCAAGGACACAAAAGAATATGTCAAAAGGTGTGACAGCTGCCAAAGAGTAGGGAAACCAACTCTTTCAAATGAAATTCCATTACAACCTCATGTACTCATTGAACCTTTTGAAAAATGGGCTTTAGATTTCATTGGACCCATTAATCCACCATCTAAGCAAAAGAAGTATATATTGGTATGCACCGATTATGTCACTAAATGGGTAGAAGCCAAAGCATTACTTTCTGCTACTGAAAATACAGTTGTTAACTTTCTTTATGAGGATATTTTTACTCGCTAGATCAGGGAATTCAATTTACATCCAACATGATGGAGAAGCTGATGGAAGAATACAAGATCAAGCACAGGAAATCTACTCCTTACCATCTGCAAGCAAATGGCCAAGTGGAGTCTACAAACAAAGTCATTGAAAGTATCATCACCAAGACTGTTCATCTACATAGAAGAGATTGGGCTGAAAGGCTTCCTGAAGCCCTATGGGCCTACAGAACTACATGGAGGAATACAACAGGACATTCTCCTTATGAACTTGTTTATGGGAAAGAAGTCCTACTCCTCATTGAATTTCAAGTTAAAACTTTCAAGATGGCAGTTCAGTTGGGGATGGACCTATCTGAAGCTCAAAAACACAGAATGGAGCAGTTGAATGAACTAAATGAGATTAGACAAGAAGTAATTCTAAGAACTGATCTAGTTCAACATCAAAGAGCTAAGTGGCATGATAGATATATCAAAGAGAAAAAGTTTCAAGAGGGAGATTGGGCACTACTATTTGATTCCAAGTTTAAAGACTTCAAAGGAAAATTTCAGACTCATTGGCTTGGGCCATATGAGATCGACAAGTCTTTAACAATGGAGCGGTAAGAATCAAGACCATTGATGAATTTCAAACTCCTCTTATTGTGAATGGCCATAGATTAAAGATTTATCATAAGCCACTCTCAAAAGAAGAATTTGTCAGAATGTTTCAAGAAAATTCTGTAATAAGGTTGGTGAAGAAGAATTCTTCTTCCCACCAACCTAGCCTTTGTTCCTTTCTGTTAAAAAAAAATAATAATAATAAATAAATAAATTGTATAACCCTGAAAACCAATCTCTGATTGGTAGTCTTATACAGAAAATTTAGAGTGAAAATCAGGGACACCTGACACTCTATATTTTCCCAAAAAAAAAAAATCTTTCTTTCTTTCCCATTTCCATCTCACTCCACTCATTTCATCTTACTTCATTTCATTTCCATTTTCACTCCACTCACTTCATTTCACTCCATCTCATCCATTTCATTTCATCAATAAAAAAAAATTTCCCATGATCATTTCCATTCAGATAGTTATTGTCTAACTATCTCTATTTAGCTAAGTGGTTGTTGTGCCAAGTTTCCGCAGCCGGAATCAGTTTCCGCAACGAGAAGCAGTTTCCGCAGCCACCACTCTGCTTTTCAAATTTACAGTCAAGATGTTAGTACAATAAAATAAAAATGCAGGTATGACCAAGCATGAAGACATGTATATGGAGCATCTACAGACATCAACAGGGAGCAATTGAGTAAGGGCTAATGGACAACAAAGACAAGGATTCTAAAGGTATGGGCAAAAATTTATTTCAAATAGCAATCAAAGGCACAAATTTGCATAGTTATTGAACCATTAAAGCTCACTATGTGCAACGATTATTACGATAGCTCCACTACCATTCGACGACCTTACTCCATAAATCATACATTTACTCCCTAAACAGTCTCATGATTATTTTTTGGGTTCAACTCATAGATGAACTGCACTCCCACACTCCACTTGTATTCATGAGATGTGACCTATGTAAATACGGCTCCTCTCCACCGTACTTTGTGCAGTCATTTTATCAACGTGTAACGTCTCTCACACAGTCGTTCAATTCAAAATCCCGACGCCATTTCACTTGTGTTAAAGCTGCACTTCATTAGCATATGTCTCCATTTCATCTTGGTTGCTCATCCTCTGTTTCTGCTTACAACTCTTGAACATCCCAATTCCCGTATCCATTTTCCATTTCGGCAATCGTTCTTCCACAAACTTTGGAAACAGAACCGTCTTACCTCTGATAAAAACCCTCATACAATACGCAGTTGAATTCCAGA
Source organism: Pinus taeda (assembly GCA_000404065.3). Taxonomy (NCBI): domain Eukaryota; kingdom Viridiplantae; phylum Streptophyta; class Pinopsida; order Pinales; family Pinaceae; genus Pinus; species Pinus taeda. Next base: position 217,313 of record APFE031298425.1, on the reverse strand, counting down.
GAGAATTATAAATAAAGGAAAAGATGGGACGGCTACTGAGGGCAGAGCCGGAAGGGCTTAAATTTTTAGAAGGGTACCCTCAGGCAAAGGAATTGCTGAAGAAGCTAAATGGCTCTGTTTCATCCAGAAATTCAAAGGCCATAATAAGGAAGTCACGAAAGCCTTTGCAAGGTCTTTCAATGACTAGGTGGTGGAGATTAGAGACCTGAAATTCACGGTCACTGAAGCCTCAATTGCAGTAGCTACAGATTTGCCCCAGGAAGGCGAGTGTTGGTTTAAAAACAAAAGTTTGGACGAACAAGCATGGATAGTTATATTGCGTAACCCAAGTATGGATGTTACTATATTTACAAGAGGGATTCCTGTTCATGCATTGAAAGAAGAATGGGCAGGCTTACTATTAATCATTCAAAAGTTTATCACTTATGAAGGCTGATTTGGGACGATGTAAATGTATCACACTAGCCTATTGATGAACTTTTTAGAGAAACAAGCTCTTAATATGCCCTATTTCTTACTGTTGAGTTTGAAAAAGATGAGCACTACAGTCCAAAAGAACATAAGAGATATAGAGCCTCATTTATATCATCATGGACTCGTGAGGATTCTAGTTGAAGACCAGTTGAAGAGAAACAAAGATACTTGGGAGTGGTTTCTAGTGAGAAACTATTTTCAAGAGCAATCTGAAGCACTGGGAACCAGTACACCAAAGGCACCGAGAAAGAGTAGGAGAAAAGGAAAAAATGCCATAATCCAAGACTCTCCTATTGATAAAACTAAAGAAACTGTTCAAAAAGAAAATGAGGAAAGAATTAAGGACAAAAAGCAGAGAAAGTTGAAGGGAAAGAGGAACTTACAAGATGTTTACCAATCACTAGAACCATCTATAGAGGAAGACTATCAAGTGTTATCCGAGAGACTAGTGCATCTCCAAAAACAAGCTGCCACAGCTAAGAAGGAAGAAAAAGGGAAACAAATTATGGAAGAGGAAAGTACTAGCCCACAGTACTTAAGAAGGAGCAGCAGACTCAAAGGAAAGTGGAGGAGAACACAAGTAAAAGGAACCCACTTCATTGACTTGGGTGGGGAAACACCTGAAAAACCTCATGCTGGCCATAGTCCACCTCATCCTCTGCCTAATATTGAAGTCAACCCTTCAGATGTTGATGTAAGCCCTTCTCGGCCAGAATTAGAAGACAGTCCTCCTCCTCAGCAAGACTTTGAAGCCAGCCTGAAGCAAACACATGAAATTGATCCAAAAAAGCAAGAGGTATATGACTACCTCGAATCTTTAGAGAAGACAGCTGCAGGCCCGAGCACACCATCCATTTTGCCTCACATAACACAAGATGCACAGGTTCAAGTTTTGAAACAAGAAGTGTTTGAATTGGAGGTTTTAAACAGGCACATTAAACAAGAAAACAAGACATTAAAAGAGAAAAGAAAAGTGGACAAAATTATTCATGATAATACCATGTTACATATGGGTTTGTGGCAGAAGAAGAACAAGAAACTAAAGAAGAAGTGCAGGAAGTTGAGCAGGGAATTAATCAATCTCAAGTTCATATGTTCGATAATGAAACACAGGATGGTGGTAGCACCAAGAAAGATGAGGAGGGGACTGGATGTATTAGCAGAGGCTTCAGAATACATAGACTAAAGGGAGATGACTAAATTTTGGTTGCATGAGGACATGCAACACCTTCACAGTGGGGGTATGATAAGTCCCAAACTTACACCTTCCCTACATCCCTTTTTAGTTTTTTTCTCCAGTTACCTGAACATCTAAGCTATCAAATCATTGCATAATAGTTTAAAATGAGTATATAAATGGTTTCCTAACTATGTTTTGTGACTGTTGTTTGATTTAGATTTTTGTTCAACCAGCTGCGGAATCTGTCACTTTCCGCAGCTAGAATCATTTTCCGCAGCCTCTTTGTTAAGCTCTATGCTACAGGTGTCTATTGAAGAACTCAGCCACATGGGCAAGCTACAAAGGACGTGGAAATGGAACGTGTCCCCTTGGTTCAACCAAATTATCCACAGAAGCCCGCGGTCAAGGCCGGTTAAACGGTGGTCAACACAAGGAGTTTAGCAGTGACATGACCCTGTTTTCAGCACAAGGAGGATTGCATGGCAAGGTCTTGAGTTTTAGGAGGTGTGCTAACACCTAGGGACTGCTCATGGACCGAATCCAACAAACCATCTCCTTGGATTTACTGCCCACGGCTACCATGCTGCTAAAATTCCGATTATGGTCTTTTATGTGTTTGGCTACCAACACAGACCGTGTTAGTTAGTTATGTATTTTCTGCTATAAATAACGCATCTTCATATGCGTATAGGCTAGTAGTTGCTATGGTGTAATCTTGACTGTTGTACGAGCCTTTGAGCCGAGACTTAGTTTCTTCCATGACTGCATTGCAATATATGAGAAGACACTGATTTTGCGTTCAAATTCGTGATTGGTTCTGATTGACCGAGGGTGCAGAGGGCCCCTGTACACCAAGGTCCTTTAGTTGATGTATAGCTTTATGTTTTTCTTCATTTTACGCTCTTGATACCATAGAAATATTAACTTGCTCATTGTATTCATGCTATTTGTTGTCCATAGCTTCTTTTATGTTTTTAATTGATTTTCAATTGATCAGTGTTTGCATTTCAGGTTCTAATAGGAAGCTCAGGCAATGCATATAGTTTTTGATGACTAATGACATGATGGAATTATCTTTTCCTACTGCTGATTTGTTTTATTGGTTCTAATTCCAGCATTGTTTGTTTCTTTAGCTTTGTTTTATTCATTTACTTTTCTGCAGGATAAAGATATTAGACTATTCATATCATTCTTCAGTTACCTCCTATAGCCATAGCGAGTCGAATGGTGAGGGACTGAGTGTGAACGTATAGTTTGATACTAGTTATTTACTTTTACAAGTTAGTGATTAGATTACTCATAACATTCTCAGTTGCCTCCTATAGCCAGAGCGAGTCGAATGGTGAGGGACTGTAGCATGAACGTGTAGTTTAATCTTAGTTTTATTTTATGCAATTTAGATATCAGATTACTCAATTTGTGTATGAATATTTCCTATAGCCAGAGCGAGTCGAATGGTGAGGGGTCAAAAATGAGTTGATGTGATATGATTAGTTTACTTTTCTTACAGTCTTTAAATTTCTTTGAGTTCAGTATTTTCTTTTCTTTATACAGCATCAAGGATATTGGGTTCCATAGTCATAGTTCACTATTTTGTTAATTATAATCTAGGCACATCTTGATTTCATCATTGTAAAGTTTGAACACCTTTGGAACACTTTGAAGTTTGGAAATTATTTTAAAGGCTATCATTACCTTGAATACTTTTGTCCATACTTGATTACTAGAATCACCATCTCACACACTATCACACATTAGGGAATCAACAAGAAGATAAATCCAAAAACAAACCAAAAACTAAAAACGACAAAGAAATAAGAAAATGGTTATCTTGCATAGATAGTGCACTTCACTTCAACAGTTTACGACTCCCGGATTGACAATTTATATAGCAATTTAGAACACACTAAATTGACCAAACAAGCACCATCCAACTATGGCATCTCCAAGTGCCTTTGAGCTAAAATACTAAGGCAAAAACTCCTTCAAATCCTAGCTATAAGATTTTAGCTCCTTACCTCATCCTATTGCTATGATGATTCTCTACAAAATCTTGAAACAACCATGGAACTCCCCCTGAGCTTGACACAGCATGAAGATTAATGCTAACCCAGTTTCCATCACGGCTAGCATAGTTGAAATCAATGCTAGCCTCGTTGACATTAATGCCAACACATTGGGTGCCACCAACAATCCAAACAATGCCAACTATCCAACATATTGGAAAGAGGTTGAGGCCTAATGTTAGACTGAGACACCCTTGGGACCTCATTCTTTTTTTCTTCTTGAAACTTGCTTAAAAAATTTCTCTTCATTGTTCTAAGGAGTTTGATTTGGCTTAGGAAATGACAGAGGGTCATTAACATGGAAAAAAATTTGCAAAGTTCCCATGCTCATGGTAAATGCTACATTTTGAAAGGAACGTGCTCATAACTAAGAGATTGAAGGTGATTCCAACCATCCAATTCAAGATAAATATCCTTAGCAAAACCATTAACAAAATATCTTTCAATGCATGTTGTATTATAGGTGAGAATACCTCCTTTAGGGTCTACATATGTTATATAATGACCTAACTTGTTTCTAGTTTCTTTGAAGGTATCTTCATCCCAGAAAAAAATGGGGAGGTGTGGAAGTCTAACCCAAATAGGGGTAGAAGAAATTTCCATGTCCATATTGAATTCAAGGGTCCACTGGGACAAAAATGTTCTCTTGGAACCCATGAAGTAAGGGCCAAGTATGAATATTGGGTCCCTAGCTTATTTGCTTTCAAAAATGAATACAAAGAAACCATTACTGCAATAAAAACATTGCAATAGGGTCTTGATCACCCCAATTTTTAGCAGTCCATTTAGAGACAGAATGAGGACTGGGCCAATTCCTTATAAACGTACTTATTAATCTTCTCTTCTTCAAGACATCGATATTCTAATGAGCCCTAGAAAATGAATTCAGCCCGTTAAGCACATTTTCATTTTTGTAGTCAATTTTATCCCCAATAGAGGATCTAAAGGAGGCATTTGAATTAGATATGGGATGAACCTCCATTTTGAAGCTACAACCAAGTTGTGTGTGCAAAACAATAGGATAGAGAACATGAAAGAATAAGGAAAGAAACATCAAATGAACAAAAGAACCCTTAGATGAATGGGTTGTTGTGATGTGAGCTTGACTTCTTCAAGTGATAGTGTAAAGAATCCTCAGTTACATAAGAAACTATGATGCGAGCTTGGCTTCTCTAAGTGTTTGTGACTAGGGAAATCCTAGACGTAGTGAGAGTCCATCTTGCATATCCATTCACACCCTATACAAATGAATCTATTACTCTATTAATCATCACATATATCCTAAAACTGCTTTCAATATAAGCATGTTGGCTTGTAATGTATATATATATATTATATATATATATATATATATATATATATATATATATATATATATATATATATATATATATATAGATAACACTTAACATTACAAGCCAACATGCTTATATTGAAAGCATTTTTAGGTTGTGGATATATCATTAGAAAATCATTGTCACATGATACTTGTTTATTTATATTATTTATTCCTCATGGGTTTGGTTGCACATTCACTTAATGACAGAAGGTAGGTTGTTATCTCTCTAATTAATTGTAATGTATTTTAAAATGAAATTTATAAAATTTTCTACTCGATTAGGATTATGGTGTGGTTGTTATTTTTTCCATGAGTGCTCATACTATGCAAAGGCATATATAAAAGGAAATATTTACTAGTATATTATCCACTAAAAAGGTTTCATGAGGAAGAAACAAGTTTATTGTTGGAAATAATACTGAGAGGGGGGGTGAATTAGCATTTACAAATCAATAATTTTTCATTTTCATAATCAGATTTATATACGTTACTTAGGAGAAGGGAACTCATGTGTGCACACAACTGTTCTTAAGGCAACCAGCGTATATCCAGTGAACTTATGATTCAGTTAATTCATCATATGTTGATCTTTAATTAGTGCATCAGTACTTTATGAAACATTAAACAATAATCATGTGCAGTAATAACAGAATAAACCATCACACATAAGCAACACACATCAACACCAAGATTTAAGGTGGAAACCCAATGTGGGTGAAAACCACCTGCTGCTGTCATCTTTGTCTTCTTTTAATAATAAGAAAATCTATTTACAATTGTTCGGCCACTAATTTGTCCTTATTATTATCACTTTTTGACGCCTATTTAACCCTTTTCTACCATTCTTTATCACGTCATTTATCATAATTTAACATATAATTCCATTTTATAATTATTTATGCTCTTATGGATAAATACTATTTTTTTCCTTTATTTTTAATAAATTGATGATTATTATGCATGATTTTACCAATGATGGTTTACTAATGGATTTGTTGTAACATCAATCATGATTTTATTCTCCAAGACCTTTTCCAGATTGCAAATTTGATCTCCAACTCATAATTAAATATTAAAACTCAGAAATTCGCTGGAATAAGAAGTGACAGTTTTTCATTGGACGTTTCAAACAAATGAAGGAGAATCTAGAAAATCTGAAACATGGGTTTTGTCCAGAACAGACCGAATTAGTTTTCTGATGTATAGTTTTCCAAAATTCGGTCTATATTAAGAGAAACTGAAGGTTCCTCGAAGACAATTTTCTCAAATTTGTTGTTGTAGCCATTTTCCAAATTCTTCCAATTGCAATACCAAATTCGACTTGTTCTTGCTAAATGTTGATGGAAAGATCTTTCAGATATGATCTTGCTGATCAATTTGTTTTGTACAATCTAAATTTGTAATGGATATCATTTTGTAATCATCTTTGTTATAACTTCCCTTTGCTCTTTGTGTATTTAAATGAAAATAGAGATGAAAGAGAGGGGAATAGAAGGAGAATAGAGAGGAGAACTAGAGGATAATAGAGGAGATAATGAGAGATAATTAGCAGATAGGAGATGTACAATTCTTAGATAAGATGTAGAAGAATAGATAAGAGATAAGAGATGAGAAGATGAACAATTGTTGAATTTGAGGCAAAGCTAAGAGCTTCATTATGCTGTAATTATCTCTCTCATATGTTTTAGTGAAGGAAGTTATCCATTGAGTTCTACATCCGTTATTTCTAATATGATATGAGTTACTTTTCAAGGCGGAACTGAGTCTTGGGCAGTTGGGCCCACTAACTTGGATGAAGTGTTGCCTTGAACATGTAAATTATTTTACTTATGTGATTGTTTATTTGAATTCCAATTGTCATTCCTTAAAGTAGATTTCATTTCTTTGAACTAATTTGTTGTTTGCTGCATTTTCCAATTTTTTTGTTTCATCCAATTTCTAGATTTCATTTAATTTGTTGTTCTAGATTAGCATTTGAATTTTTTTGAGTGCAATAGATTAAATTTCCAATTCAGTAATAAGTGGTTTAATCTAGCAATGATTCAAGTTGTGTGATTAGCATAATTGTTTTACCTGTCATTTACTTTCTTCTTTTTAATTTTAGTTTTATTGTTCAAGTCTTACATTTTGTTTCTTGTTGAATGAGCTTGATAGTATAGAATACCATCATAGTGTTATTTGTTGGTATTCTTATGCATATATTTTTCTGATTGCCTTGAAATAAAAAGACGCTCCTCGGGTTGATAATTAATGTCTAGGAGATTAGTTGTTTTATTCGTTTATTAAGCAATTAATTTTACCCAACATCTGAGTTTTGGGCAGTTGGGCCCACTACCTTGGATGAGTTGTTGCCTTGAACATGTAAATTAGTTTACTTATGTGATTGTTTATTTGAATTCCAATTTCCACTCCTTAAGGTAGATTTCATTTCTTTGAACTAATTTGTTGTTTGTTGCATTTTCCAGATTTCTTATTTCATCCAATTTCTAGATTTCATTTAATTTTCTGCTCTAGATTAGCATTTTAATTCTGTTGAGTGCAATAGATTAATTTCATTCAGTAATGAGTGGTTTAATATAGCAATGATTCAAGTTGTGTGATTAGCATAATTGTTTTACCTGTCATTTACTTTCTTATTTTTAATTTTAGTTTTATTATTCAAGTCTTACATTTTGTTTCTTGTTGAATTAGCTTAATAGTATAGAATACCATCATATAGAACCAGTGTTAGTTGTTGGCATTGCTATGCATATATTTTTCCGATTGCCTTGAAATAAAAAGCCGCTCCTTGGGTTGATAACTAATGTCTACATGATTAGTTGTTTTATTTATTTATTTATTAAGCAATTAATTTTACCCAACATTTTGGCATCGTTGCCAGGGAGGCAGTGAAATTTCACTACCACACTAATATTTGGTTGTAGATGCATACCTGATTTCGTGAGAGCTGGATATTGAAGACAGAAGATAAGAACCTACATGTGCATTCTGGGGAACCAGTGATGAGTCGACCCTCAGTAGTCAGGCTTAATGTTATAGATCTAATCTGAAAATATAAGATAATGCAAATAAACCCAAGAATAACAAGATTTGAATATAGGAAATGCTTCACTTTATTAATATCAAACCCTTAAGGTAGGGAAACACCATACATTCACTCCTTAAGGAAGGAGAACACTCCACAAGCCATATGCATGTTCATACCATATTCCTTCACACCTCTCAATGTGGAGTCTCTAGCCTCTATATAGGCCTCATACATACAATACCATGAGTTATTACCATGGTTCCCTTAATACCATCTATCTAATACCATGGGCCCATTACATTATTACTGACTACTTGTGGTCCCTTACATGGTTCAGGTTAACCACCTTATTTATTACTATGGCCCATCCCATTATTACATTATTCCTTTGGGTACCTCCCTTTGTACCCCATATTATCCCCCTTAGGTATATAACATTCCACCACCTTAACATGTTTCGTCCCCGAAACATGGGAAGAACACAAATAATAAGATCTACTCAAAAGAGTAGTCCACTGGTACCATGCACATGTATCTAACTATCCAAGAGAAAGTTGAACCCTCGATCTCGCTGGTGCCTCGCTCGCTTGAGATGGAATTTGACCATGCCAGCTCTTCTATGTTGATGTGTAGTAGGTGGATCTTTGCTCCTCTCCATCTGTCATGTAAGGGTTGTTATCCTTGTGGCTAATTTATTGCCATCTTGTTTGTTGTTTTCTTGCGGGGTGATGTGAGTGATGATATGTTAAATTTTTACCCAGCGATGTTTTTTTCTTTAATTCACCCTGCTGCGGTGCCTGCTGTGGTGTCTTATCTTCCAAGATTACTTCAACCACTGAGCCCTCATCTGATGTATCAACGCCTGTAACTTTTTCTACTTCAGGCTCTGTTTGTGTTTGATTGTTGATCATCAAAGGCTCATCATCTGATATGTCAGTCCCTGGAACATCTTCTGCTTCAACCTCCGTGGACTCTACCTGTTTATTGATGGAAATATCCTGTAATGTAATTTTCTTCTTTTTATACCAGAGCTTCATGAATTTCTTCTGTACATTAATATTGATAGTACCCACGGATTCCATCCAAGGATATCCCAAAACAACATCCATATTATCCATCTCTGAAGTATTAAAATCACCATGCAACACATACTTATCCATAGAAATCTTCAAATCCTTATACACTTGAACATCCTCATCATTTCACCTGTGTGTTTTCAATGTGTTTTGCTGGAACTTGCAATTTTTTTGCCAAATTAACATTGATAAAATTATGCTTGCAACTAGGATTTATAGACATAATGATCTTTCTCCTTCTGAATCAATCCATGAACCTACAATAAGGAGACACCAGTAGAAAATAACCCCTTACGTGACTCATTCTCCTTTTTTCTAGCACTAGACCATTTGTCTAAAAAGACTTTTTCAAATTCTCCATCTGAGCGTTTGGTCAACTGCTTATCATCAAGTGAGAAATACCATTTGTAAGCCTCATCTTTGAAACCAAGCCACACTGAATCCCTCCAATTTTTTCCCCATACTGATTTTTGTTGTTTTATGTATTCTTCAATAGTAAGACCATTATCTTTCCCTGTAAAATATTGCTTGCTAGAAGCCATGAAGAGGGTTTTGAAAAAAATTCACTTACTTGGCGAAAATTTAAAGTGGCCACAGTTTAGTCAATATTGCTCAGAATCTTTATTATGACCTGTTTTTAGAAATGGAATGACCATTATAAATCTTCCCATGTGATAGAAATATTGATCTAGGCACTAGAATTTCGAATCGGCGCTGCAACTCTCCCGCCATCACCAAAAATTATGAAAAAAGAGCTTATTTTAAATCAACGATATCTCCCTCATCCGAACTCCGATTCGACTGATTTTTTTTTTTGAAATTGGGTATTTTCTCGCAAAGTATCCATATCTACAATTAGAGTTTGCAATTTTTTCCCCAAAACATACAGATATGTGCCCAAACTCGCTGCCCTGAAAAAAAATGTCTACAACACCACTGATTTTTAAATCAGCAGTATCTCCTTCATCCGGACTCCGATTTGGCCGATTTTTTTTTTTTTTTAATTGGGTATTTTTCACATAGAATCCAGATATGCAATTAGATTTTGCATATCTTGCACCAGAACGTCCAGATTTGTGCCACAAACTCGCTGCCCCGAAAAATTGTCTGCAACACCACTGATTTTTAGATCAGCGATATCTCCTCCATCCGGGCTCCGATTCGACTGATTTTTTTTTCTAAATCGGGTATTTTTCACATAGAATCCAGATATGCAATTAGATTTTGTAGATATTGCACCAAAACGTACATATATGATCTGCAAACTCATCGTCCCAGAAATCCTGCAAAAAAAAAAAAAAAAAAAAAAAAAAAAAAAAAAAAAAAAAAAAAAAAAAACTCTCCACTTTTTTGCCGAAGAAAGTGTTATGATAACACTTGTTATAGATCTGATCTAAAAATATAAGATAATGCAAATAAACCCAATAATAACAAGATTTGAATATAGGAAATGCTTCACTTTATTGATATCAAACCCTTAAGGTAGGGCAACACCATACATTCACTCCTTAAGGAAGGAGAACACTCCACTAGCCATATGCATGTTCATACCATATTCCTTCACACCTCTCAATGTGGAGTCTCTAGCCTCTATATAGGCCTCATACATATAATACCATGAGTCATTACCATAGTTCCCTCAATACCATCTATCTAATACCATGGGCCCATTACATTATTACTAACTACTTGTGGTCTCTTACATGGTTCAGGTTAACCACCTTATTTATTACTATGGCCCATCCCATTATTACATTATTCCCTTGGGTACCTCCCTTTGTACCCCATATTATCCCCCTTAGGTATATAACACTTAAGTCATATAGCATGCAATGATAGAAGTAGGAATTTTAGACGTAAAATTTTGAAAAAAAAAAATCTCATAATTCCACTGGAGTGGTGATGTAAGCACCACCCATTTCACTAACCAAGAACATCTTCTATTATGGTAATAAATGAATTACATTAAAACTTTCAAAAACAAATGAAGAACATCTTCTATTATGGTAATAAATGCATTACATTACAACTTTCAAATTCCCTATCAAAGATCTAGGAGGCGTGACACAAATGCATATAATTCCCGCACCTGCTCTACCAAATTTTCATGGTTTGGCAAATGAAGACCCAGATACATTTTTATTTGAGTTTTAAGTACTTTGTTGAGGATATGATTATTGTACTAATGATCAAAGGTTGAAAGTGTTTCCTCCTACTCTAAAAGGAGCAACTCTCTGATGGTTCATAAGCCTCGGTGGGAACTACATCCAAACATGGGAGGGCATAAAGAATGTATTCTTGAAGAAGTACCAAGACTATTGCAAGGCCAGTGAAGATATTTTCAATATGATACAAGGGGAAGATGAAAGCTTGGAGGACTATGTAGAGTGATTTCATTGCAACCTTCAAAATCAAAGCATAAGCATTTAAAAAAAGAGATCTTAAAAACACTCATTCTTAAAGGAATCAAAAATGAATTTTTAGAACTCTTAAATCTAATGCGAAAAGGTGATGTTTTTTAGTTATCATATGATGATATTTGTGAATTATGCATAAGGTATTCAAGAGGAATCTTTAAGGCTAGTAAGAATTCTAGAGAAGTTTCTTCTTTCTTTTCCAAATCCACTACAAGAACATGAGATATAGGAGTTGAAATCAATGATTTATTTGAATATTTTAAATTAATTTTATTAGCTCTCTAATTTCACAATTGGATGTTTTGCAGGTTCAAAAAAATCAAGAAAGTGAAGAAGTGTTTTTCCCTCATTGCCAAAAGGAGCATCCCATAGATAGTCACTCTTATTTATCTAGGATGGAAGTAGCATATCAAAGAGATGGGGAAGCTACAACAAGGTAAAAACCATGGAAATCTTGGCCTACATGTATGGTTCAAAACTCTTCCTCTCCATTTTCTTACTTGCATAATTCATTATGGAATACTCATGTGTTAGGGCAGCCGTGTCAAGCTCAATAGAACCCCCACCAATCTTGTCTACAAGTTTGGCATGGTTCATCTTATGATTACATGAATACTCTCCCACATCTTGTAGCACAAACACATCATCCATATTCTTTTCTAGCTTTTCAACAACATCATGCTTGTCTATCAAAACCCCCCACACAACCCAATCAACTACATCATCAAAATTCTCCATGCCCTTTACAATTTCTTGCTCAACTTATTCCACACCCTCACCATAATAAACCAGTACAACATGCTTACACTGTTGAACTGCAAAATTTACCTACCCTACCCACCCATTCTATCTCACATGCACCATTGCAGAAAACTTATATTGAGATCGGGAATGTTTCAAATCCAAAAATTGTAGAAGTTATGAAAGAAAATGAGGTTTCTTCTACTCTGCATCAACAAGCCGTTTTAAAAACTCGAGAACTTCATGATATGACGGCTATGGGAAATTAAGAAAGTAAAGGATATATTGAAGATTGGTTTCACTCCATCATTTGTTTGCAGCCTCACTCCATACTTCAACAATTTTTGACACCATCTTTTCAAGGGAAGTTGGCTTCTCATATCCTACTATTTACTAACATGCAGTTTTCAAATTTGGGTATGTACATACTAGAGGCCTTATTTCGAAAATAGATCCATTGGAAGTATTGTTATATGTAAGTGTATTCATTTTTCAAAGCAGAGTAGGTTAGTGTAGAAAATAAAATAAATAAGGACATAAATAAATACATTTTTTTTTAATGTAAAAAAGTTGTTTTTGTTGCAACATGCTATGGAAATCAACATCGGTGATAGCTATTTTAATTTATTTGTGTATGTAGATGTATTATATTGAAAATAATAGTTCTACAAACATTTTTATTCATTTTTATCACCAATATGGAAAAATTGCTTGAATATCATATTTTTTGGCTTGTGGGCTTGATGAAAATTCTAAAAACACAGTCGGGACAGTCATGTTTTGAGGGAACAAAAGTGAATATTTTAAAAACTTGTTTCTATCCTAAGTAGCCCAACCCAATTTGAATCACTCCATTTGGATTTGAAACGAAAAGGTTATAACCAAAACATTGATAGGGCGTCTAGTAGGCAGCTCAGGAACAAAGTTGGGATAGTCAATTTTTGGAGGCGTAAATGACTATATTTTTAAAACCTGTTTCTATGGTATATTCCTCTATGAATCTATTTTACAAGGAAAGTTGTGACTCAATTTCAATATCGTATGAGAAAGTTATGACCAAAATACTAACTGACTATCGTAAATCTGCACTTTAAAAATTTTTTGGTTGTTCACTTGCGTTTTTGACCCATGAATTCTTCATTTCTTCAAAACCTGTTTTTATTGGAGATATATACATGAATCTAATTTCATTTCCAATTTTAATCATCTCAATCTGATATCAAATGAAAAAATTATCCTTAAAATATCAACTGTTGGTCTAAGTTGGGAAATCGAAAATGAATCTGTTACGTACGGTGTTCTAAGTAAATTTGACATATCATATCATTGAATTTTCAAAACCTGTTTCTATTGGTGATATAACTTTGAAGTAGCTCTCATTTGGCTTTGGAATCACTTAAATCAAATGAAAACAAAGAAGTTGTAATTAAAACACCGATGGTTACTATGGTCAACCAATCCTCTTCCACAGGTGACAAATAATTTTTTTCTTTGTTTATCTTTCTGTGGATTTGTTTTACAAAGTAACTACTTGTTATTTTTTTAATATGTCTTGGATTATGGGAGTCCAATCACCTCTCTTTCCCCATGATTTAATGTTATATTGTAGGTAGACACTCATTTTTTGTAGGTCCTAGGAGAATAAAGAAGTCAGTTTATGAACGAGCGATTCTTGAAAGAAATGTTAATGAAACAAGAGAATTTCATCCAATTTATTACCTAATGGATTCATAACAAAAGAAATGGAGAATTGATTTCCATTTGAAGATTCATGTCACTGCTGCCAAAACATTTTTACAAGAGATCATTTTTTTCCATTATCAAATTGATATTCCCTTAGGAAATAACATCATAGCTGTTGTAACTTAATTAATTAATTTATTTACTATTTTTAAATAAAGAGTTGTTTCTTTTCTAATTTCTCTTATGTTTTTGTGTTTCAGGCCTTCCTTCCTTCAAAGTTGTAGTTTCCGCTTCGTTGGCAATTGAACAACACTTTTGTGTGTCTTATTTTCGTTGTTCAAATGATTGAATGATTGTTGTTCAATCGATTGAACAACACTTTTGTGTGTTTTATTTTTGTTGTTCAAATGAGTGAATGATTGTTGTTCAATCAATTGAACAACAATTTTGTGTGTTTTATTTTTGTTGTTTAAATGATTGAACGATTGTTGTTCAATCTCTTGAACGATTGTTGTTCAATCGCTTGAACAACACTTTTGCATGTTTTATTTTTGTTGTTCAAATGATTGAACGATTGTTATTCAATCGATTGAATAGCACTTTTGCATGTTTTATTTTTGTTGTTCAAATGATTAAACGATTGTTGTTCAATCGATTGAATAACACTTTAGCGTGTTTTATTTTTTTTGTTCAAATGATTGAACAATTGTTGTTCAATCAATTAAACAATTGTTGTTCAATCGATTGAACAACATTTTTGTGTGTTTTATTTTTGATGTTCAAATGATTGAATGATTGTTGTTCAATCGATTGAACAACACTTTTGTGTGTTTTATTTTTGTTGTTCAAATGATTGAACGATTGTTGTTTAATCGATTGAACAACACTTTTGCGTGTTTTATTTTTGTTGTCCAAATGATTGAACGATTGATGTTCAATCAATTGAACAACACTTTTGCGTGTTTTATTTTTATTGTTTGAATGATTGAACGATTGTTGTTCAATCGATTGAACAACACTTGTGTGTTTTATTTTTGTTTTTCAAATGATTGAACGATTGTTGTTTCTCTTTATTGTTTCATTGCCAATCATTTTGTCATTTTTCTTTCTCTTTTATGTTTTGAATACAAAAACCATTTGGTTGGATTTGTGCCTAAAATAAAGAAAAATAGTAATACTAATACCATTATGACTTATAAAACATTTTGATAGTCATCTTTATTCCGAAGTTGACACGGTGCACCTATATAATGAGTGGTTGAATATCTTCTCTGTGGACACATCATAAAATGATTTATTATTCTAATACCATGCTAGTTTATCTTTTACACTTTCAAAAGGATAAATCCCTTTGATATGATGATATGGGGGGAAAGCATAACTTTCATTTGTTGGGTTGTGTTATATTCTTTCCACATAGTTAACAAGGGGTTTGAGGGGTACCCGTAACCTCACTTTATGGGGTCTGGGGCAGCACCCCGGAAAATTTTGGTTTTGGACCCTATGTTAGGTTGGGCAAACCCGCCTATGGTTTTGTGCATGATTTTCGCACATGTTTTTTGGACGCGATGGTTTTCGGTCCATGGTTTTGGACGCGATGGTTTTCGGTCCATGGTTTTGGACGCGATGGTTTTTTTCGGTCCATGGTATTGGATGCTTCAGCATGTATAAATATGTATTGTAACATTGAAAGGAACATAATGAAAAATCAAGCTGGTAGTCCCAGTTTTGGGATCCAGTGGGAAATCTCTATGTATATGTGTTTTATGTGTTATGCTCTCGCATTTTTATTTTTCCTGTGATTTAGGATTCGTATGCAGGTAATTTTTGTACAGGGTTAAAAACTACATTTGATATCAGAGTTGTTTTGGCTTCAAGGGGACACCTTTGTTGCTGAGGGGTTTCGCTCGGGCCTGTGGTAGACCCTGTTCAGTGGGAGATCTGCGAGATCGATTCTGGTGGTGAAAGAAGATGGAGAGCAGCGGAAAGATAGAGATTGAGAAGTTCAATGGTCAGAGTTTTGAGTTGTGGAAACTCAAGATGGAGGATCTGTTGGTGGATAAAGATCAGTGGATCGCGGTAGATCCGGGTACTAAACCAACGGGAGTGACCGATGAAGAATGGAAGAAGTTGGATCGGAAGGCAAAGAGCACAATACGATTGTGTGTCTCAGATTCAGTATTGTTGAATGTATCAGGGGAAGCTACGGCGAAGGCTTTAAGGGACAAGTTAGGGACTTTGTACCAATCTAAGTCTCTGGTGAATAAACTGTTCCTGCGGAAAAAGTTGTATAACTTGAGGAAAAGATGGAGACTCGGTGACAGAGCATCTGAATGCGTTTAATACTGTGGTAAGTCAGTTATTATCTGTTGATATAAAAATTTCAGATGAAGATAAGTGCATCAGTTTGTTGTGTTCTCTACCAGACTCGTGGGATAGTCTGGTTATTGCAATAGGTAGCAATGCAACTGCTTTGCAGTTGGATGAAATAGTCTCAGCCTTGCTGACGGAGGAGATGAGACGAAAAAATATGGACAACCAGAATGGTGATGCCTTGTCTGTACGAGGACGTTCCCAGAATAGAAACAAAAATAAGTCATCGAGTGGGAGATCTAAATCTAGAGGGAGATCTAAATCTCCAGGAAAACCTACAAAGGTGGTGTGCTGGAAATGCGGAAAGGAAGGGCACTTCAGAAGGGAGTGTAATCTAAAGCTCCTGATAAAGGAAAGGGATCTGATGATGCTCCTTCTACAGAGGCGAAAACCACCTCAGATGAAGGTGGGGATGTGTACTTGGCTTCTTCAAGTACACATGTAGATCATGAGGCATGGTTGATTGACTCAGGTGCATCCTTTCACTTCACTCCCCATCGAGAGTGGTTCTGCGAGTATGAGAAATATGATGGTGGTGATGTCTTCTTAGGAGATGATAGGAAGGCTAGAATCATTGGTCGCGGAAAAGTAAAGTTGAAGTTACAAGGGGGAAGGGTTAGAACCCTTTCGGGTGTTCTGCATATTCCTGCGTTGGCCAGAAATCTGATTTCTGTAAGCAAGCTAGATGATGCAGGTGTAAAAACAATGTTCAAGAAGAATACCTGCAAAATGGTTCGAGGACCACTGGTATTGATGCGGGGAGTTCGGATTGGAACTCTGTACAAGCTGCAAGGTAGCACTGTTATTGACGGGTGCAACAGTTCTATGGTTCCTGAAAACAGAGCAGAAAATATAATGGTCTCTGGACAAAAGAACATGCGGTGGCATCAAAGGCTTGGACATATGGAGAGAAGGGCCTTCGAATACTTCATGGCAAAGGTATGGTAGAAGGTATGAGTAATAGCTCTCTGGATTTTGATTTCTATGAAAAATGTGCATATGGGAAGCAGAATCGAGTGAGTTTCCCCTCTGGTAGTAAGAGGACGAAACAGATATTAGAACTTGTGCAAAGAGATGTGTTTGGACCTGTGAAGGTTCCATCACTGGGTAAGTCTGTGTACTATGTATCATTTACAGATGACTTCTCAAAGAATACATGGATATGTTTCCTTAGGAAGAAATCTGAACTCTTTGACAGGTTTAAAGAATTTAAGGCTCTCATGGAAAATCAAATAGAGAAGACGATAAAGGTGTTGAGGACAGATAATGGTGGAGAGTTTCGTAACAAGGAATTTGAAGAATTCTGTAAGAAGTGTGGTATAACACGACATAAGACTACTCCATATACACCTCATCAAAATGGATTTGCAGAAAGAATGAACAGGTTGTTGATGGAAAGGGCAAGAAGCATGCTCAGTGGTGTCAGGTTAGGACAAGAATTCTGGGCAAAGGCGGTGGATATTGCATGTTACCTGGTCAACAGATCACCTTCATCAGCATTGGAGGATAAGACTCCACAAGAGTTATGGACTCGTAAGAAACCCTCTCTTTCACATCTAAGGGTATTTGGATGTGATGCATATGTACATGTTCCAAAGGATAAAAGAACCAAGTTGGATAGTAAATATGAGAAGTGCATCTTTATTGGGTATAAGGATTGTTTAAAGGTTTATAAGCTTTGGAACCCAATAACAAGGAAGGTTGTGTACAACTGAGATGTGGTGTTCAGAGAGGTGAAAGATGTTATTAAACATGAAGTTCAACCAAAGGAACCCGAGAAGATAGAGTTTGAGCTAAAGGAGGAAGAATCAGACTCTACAACAGAGGAGGAATCAGAAGATGAAGAGCCATAAACTCCGGGTGTGAGAAGATTAGTTCAAGAAAGAAGGCAGCCAGAAAGGTATAGTCCATCAGCTTTCTGTTCAAATTTTGCTTTACCTATTACTGACGATGATCCTAGAATTGTGAAGGAAGCAGTAGAATCAGAGGATGGCAAACTCTGGAAAGAGTCCATGGTTGATGAAATGGCATCTTTGCACAAAAATGAGGCTTGGGATCTGGTGGAGTTGTCGGTTGGAAGGAAACCCACTGCTAGCAAATGGGTGTTCAAGAAGAAGACAAATGCAGAAGGAATGGTGGAGAAATACAAGGCTCGGTTGGTAGAAAAAGGTTATTCCCAAGTGCCGAGAATTGATTTTGGTGATATTTTTTCTCCTGTTGCCAAGGTAACTTCTATTAGATTACTTT